>JAJSOF020000007.1:142897356-142918892 GCA_025594305.2 Periplaneta americana
ATCATTTCCATATGAACGTTCGTTGTACAAAATATGGAACCTATGGAGATACTCCCCAAATATACCATATTGTGTAAGAATTATATCACTACAAAGTTAGGAATTATATTACGGCACATTTTTCTGGTGAAAACGGAAGAACAGAAGAATTTTTTGGTCAAAAATAATTGCTCAATTTTTGTGAAATGTGGTTCTTCACTTACTTTTTCAGGAAGAAGATTGGGCATGAAATGTATGAATGGTCTATATGAATCTGCGCCGAGTTTGCTAATGTGTCAGTTCGTACATTATCCAAAATACAGTATGGTCTCATATTCAAGACAAGCAGATATGATTTTGATTTTTTTATAATATAGGGCATTTCTAATCTCGAAAACGATTTGACTTACGTTACATTTATCATTCATCGCTTCTAAGATTAAGAGTCATTGTAAATGCAGACACTTTTCCACTTGCATTACATCAGTTTTAAATAGCTTCTCATATGCAAGTTGTTCGCCTTGAATACCATGCAATGAGTGGAAAGAATGAAAAGGGCTGAAATAATTTCTGAGGACCATCTGTACATCAAAAACAAATCCAATTTCATCACCTTCAGAGAAAAGCTCTTCTGCACGCAATCAGTGAAGACTGAGTCGTGATATTGTATTGATAACAAAAGAATTAGATCTAATATTGTAAGTTTTGTGGAGCGCTGGATGTCCTGCTACGTTTATGTCTATTTTTGTTTGCAACACATTTGGGCATTTTGCGATCAATCTTGATATTGTTTATGCCACGTCTTAACTCGCAGCTTAGGAAAGTGATTCTATGTTTGCTCGATTAAACGATCTCTGAAGATCGTATAGCACCCTGAAATTATTCCCAGGATATATCCGCGTTGTATTTGTTGGGGCTTCTTCTGTAACCATTTCTTTTGTAGGATGTCTTGAAGAAACTGAGGCGCCAATAATAATAATAATAATAATAATAATAATAATAATAATAATAATAATAATAATAATAATAATTCATCATCATCATCATTATCATCATCACCATCATCATCATCAACTTGGGCACAATTGTTTCGTTCCGACTTCACACAATTATTGCCAACATCTTTTATTCGTTAGCCCAAATTTATTTCCTTTTGGGTAGCATATAATTATTATAAAGGCATTTTAGCGATTCAAAGTTATGATGCTTTCAACTTTACCTTTACAATCTGTTTTAAAATTGATTACAAACCACTTGTACTTGTAACGGTGAAATATCTTCATTGCATCTTCTAAAGAAATGTATTAAGTCGCACACTGCAGAGCATATTTCGGTTCACGAGAAGCTTCTACTCATGACGCGTGATAGACCTATATGATTAACTACAGGCGACATTGGATTTAATTTAATTTCGTTCTATTACGCTCTATAATCTCCAAAAGTAGGCTTGTGAGGATTATTCTATCCGTTATCCGATCATTTAAAATATTACACAGTGTTTGTATATACGAAGAAGGAAACGCTCAGGAAAAGTTTCCACTGTTCTAATTTCCATGTTATGCATTTAATGAAAATTGCCTGTCTTGCACTTCTGGATCCCAGAGGTCATTTTCTATATTTTCAGAACAGATTTTATACGCTGAGAACTGTTGGATCTCAAATATGAGGTCAGTCAAAACGTAATTCCCTTCGTTGTTGTCTACTTCAATACTCCATGCACGCGAAAAAATAATTTTAGTTTGACTCTCTAAACCATGCCACACATTCTCATAGTCATTTTTATTCGTAAGATGGGAAATTTGTAATAAAATGGAGTACAGTGACATAGGTTAAATCGAAGATTAGACATGGAAAAGATATGGGTCAATTTCTTTAGAAAAGCGTTTTTAATAAATATTATAGATTATGTTTTAGGCATGAAACAAGTGACAAAGCATTAAAATCACGCTGCAATTCATTTAGTTTCTAGCTTCCTCTATAAATGGTGCTGAGGGTACTGTATGTTAGTGCAGTAGTGCAAATAAGGCTAGGCTATGCAGCAGCAAAGCTCATCACTCAAAGTGTTCTTATGAGTAAAATGGTAGATGGAAGTGAAATAAATATTGTAACATTCAAAGGAAAAGTAAATGTCCCGACTGCCCGCCTGTCTATCTGCCTATCTATCGATCTGTCAATCTACTCGTATCTACCTACATATCTACCTGTTTGTGTATCTCCTATCTACCTATCTACTTATCTGCAAATGTACCTATCTGCTTGCCTACCTACCTACCTAAGAGCTGATAGAAGATCATTAATCTCTTGTTCCGATAAGATGTTCGAGGACTGGAACACCTGTCTAATATTGTTAGTGGTGCTCAGATATAGATCCTTTACTTCGAACCAGAGTCCGAACGAAAATCAGTGGAATGGCACCACAAATCAAAGCCAAAGAAATAAATATAACATTGACGATTCAACTCCATTTTATAGACCGAGAAAAGAGTATTCTTGCGGTCCTTTTTACATTCCTGTGGTCATCTTGGAAAGAAAGGCAGCAATAAACTCTTACCATTTTATCTAAAGTTTCAGACGTTGAGGGTGGCGTTTGTCGAATTCGCCCGAAAAAACCTGAACGGTTTGCTCCTTATAACCGATAACGCCGATAATATATCAGTGCTCTTAACATCGAGAAAATCGACATTTTTATGAACAATCTTGTCAACCTACCTTGTGCCAATAGATCTCTCTTTTTTGCCTCATAAACAAGTATAATACGTTGACAATTATAAAGCACTGGAAACTGTCGTAGCGTGGAAATTACAAAAGTGCGTATGTACCAGAAAGGTGGAACAGAAAAAAATTAACATGGAAAGGATCAATAGAACTGACTATATTGCCAAAAAATAAAGAAACACATGTACAGCGAAGTTACTAAGCGGTTTCATTAATTAAAGTTAACATGTAAATAACGGAATCTATATTTTGCCTAGGTCTAGGACATTAAAACATGAAATAGCCACGTAAGCGCCATTGTCTATGCTTTATCACATAGCTCTCTGTAATATGTTCTATGCTCCTCTAATCAATCATGGTCAATAAATATGTTTTCTTCTCAGGTGAGAGTTTTCCTCCTTTATGAGCTTTTCAATTTATATTTTCCGTACATCACTAACCGTTTTACTTCTTTTAGGACTGTCGTGCGTTTCCATTTCTCAGTGTCAAACGAATATTTTAACACCACTATACCTGGTGAATTTTTACTTCAACACGAACAGCTGTAGCTGTTGAGATACTGAGTTGTTTTGTTTTAGGATCTATTAACAACAGGCTGACCTCTTCCCTTACTATTTATTTTACCAGTTTGTGAAAAAAAGTGTCATATTTTTTATTTTCGTAAAGAGGTCATTTAATATTGCAGAATCACTGTACATCACTAATTTTCTTACATACTTAAAAAATCACTATGAAGTAGACAATGGGACTCAAACGAGTTAACTCGGTTAATAAATTTGACACATGTTAGTAACCGAGTTAACTCGGGATAATAAGGAAGTAGTTAATAAAGTTTCTATCACATCTCTATTACTTCATGCGCCTTTGTTATTCTGTCTTTCTTAAAATCCTTTGTTACAAACTTTTACTACTCTCTTTAGATTTATATGGCAAGAAAGTTCCTATCGCATTCCAGATACCCACTTACCAGAAATTTATGTTCCACGAATTCAATAACACCTGAAGAAAGCCAACAACATAAGACAAATCACCATTCGTCATAGCCATTTTGCATTTCTGCCGCCTTATCGATTCCCAACTTCGTCACACTTGCAATCAAACTATGCCTTAGTATCAGAAATTTGTTTAAGTATAGTTAGTTAGTGGGTTTAAAAGGCGCGTCAGCTACTATGGCTATTTGCGCTCTTGTTTAAGTATATATTACCGTGGATCAGTACAGCTGTTTCTTATTTTCTGCGGTATTATTACTCCAGATGTGCAATTTGGACTCTTCGATAAACCCTGCATCTGCATTATGTACGTACAAGACGCAGTAGGCGTGATGTAATTTCATAGCTACTTTTACCAGTTATTATATCATCCCACAAGCACATATAGAACGTTCTATGTCACTAACATTACTTTGAAGTTGAAGACAGCTCAACTGATGCCTGTAAAACATGTAATGTCGGGACAAACAATACTCATTGCAATAGTACATATTTTGTTGCCTGCTACTTGGGAGGCATGCTTATCTGTTTCATTTCTGTTACTGATTATTAAGCTTCTTGATTATGTACAGTTCCGCTTAAAAGATGGGACGACTCTTGGTCGTCGGAAGTTAAGTTCTACAGCGCTGTTCACTCGATATCGACGTAGCCAGGAAGACATCTGGTTGTGCATGCGTAAGCCTATTTTCATCCTACTCCAAAGTACACACCAGTGCAAATGTTATCAATTGTCGGTGTATTTCTGGTGTAAGTCTCTTTTTACGTCCTTGTTCGTTTACCTTCAATAAAGATTGAAATATACCGTGTTACACGAAAGTCATTCGCCAAAGTGCAAAAACAATATTAATTTTAAAATGGCAATTAATGTAGACATATGGCAAAGACAGCAAGGAACATTGAAAAGACTCGACAAAGACAACAAGGACCACGATAAGCACAAAGATCAGGACCATGGTTACATACAAGAAATACGACAAACACCACGACAAGGATTATACCACGACATAGACCACCATAAGGATTAAAAGGACCAGGACCACGAAAGGAATCTTAGACAAGGACCGCGATAAGGACCAAAATCAGGACCATGATGATATAATGCGACAAGAAAACGATGAACACCACGGCAAGGATTACGAGTAAATATCACTACATGGACCATAGGACTTCGAAATTTATGAAGATGACAAAGACAACAAATACTTATTAAGGACCATGACAAAAGCAGTAAGGAGGACGATAAGGACTATTGCAATGCCAACAATGACCACAATAAAGACAACATAGATCACGATAAAGGGACATGTCGAAGACAAGGACCACGACAAGATAATAAGAAACACGATAAGGATCATGACAAGGAAATCAAGAACCAATATAAGAAACGTGATATGGATAAAACCAAGGCCATCGATAATAATTACGAATTAGACCACGATAAGGACAAGGTTCATGATAAAGTCACGACATGAATCACGATAGGACCAAAACCATAATAAGGATCATAACAAAGACAACAAATACCACGATAAGGACCATGATAAGGACCACACTAAAGACAAGGATTACGATAATAAACATGACAAAGACAACATTGACCACGATAAGGACCGTGGCAAAGACAACAAGGATCATTACAAGATCTACGGCAACGATCACGATAAGGACCATGACATGGACCACGGAATAATCACAATAAGGACTTCGTCAAAGACAAGAACGATGTTAAGACCGAGCCCCTACAGCCGAGGCTGCGCAGAAGTTTAGAGTAGGGACAAATTGAAGCTTATGTCCGCCACCATGCTTTGGGAGAAGCAGCGGCTAGCAGACGGCTGTGCTATACAATGCTGAATGTTTAATATATATGTTTGGTGTCTCTTATAAATCAATCCGAATGGATAAATGAAAAAAATCTTATTAACATTTAAAGCGACCACGTTAAAGAATTAATCAAGCTTAGTTACCGCTAGTTTGACATGAAACGAAAGAAACTAACAATTTGATACCGTAACTACAGATGTTGTATAGTTATTTGACAACATATAGAGCGACAGAAATACAAATATGCATATTGTAGTAATAGTTCAGATGAAAAGAAAAGTATCAGCATTAATTATTATTAACAAAACACTGCCTGTGTAAGACGTTACATTAGGCCTACATTGTAAACACGTTTGCTTTGATGTGGACGAGAAATGAGCAATTATTATTTATTCGCTTCCATATCACATAATACAGGCCTACACCTGTAAAACAGAAACACGTACCTAATGTTTTAGTTGGAAATATAGCTAAGTAGCCCTATCGTGCAATAGCTTATTATCACAGCTGTAGTATGAAATAAACGTCACATGCATGAATTAGTCAATTAGTCTTATAATAGAACTCAGGTCTAGTGTACAGAACATCTTGCCTATGGATTTATTATGATTATTATTATTATTATTATTATTATTATTATTATTATTATTATTATTATTGACTCCGTTAAATATTGTCTTACAACATTTTTATGCTAAGTCGTGTTGTACTGGTAACCTTAAGCTTTGTGTTAACATCTGCTCTTTATGTAGTACTTTCTTTTATTTGGTTATTTAATGACGCTGTATCAACTACTAGACTATTTAGCATCGATGGTATTGATGATACCGAGATGATATTTGGCGAGACGAGGCCAAAGATGCGCCATAGATTACCTGACATTCACCTTACAGTTGGGGATATAAGAAAACCCAACCAGAAATGAGCGGAATCGAACCCGCGACCGATCGCGACTCTGGACCGACAGTCCTAGCCCACTGAGCTACGTCAGTGGATCTTTATGTACTTTTATGGTCAGTTTAACAAGTTTAAAATATGATTCTCGGGAGGAATCTGGGATCCATTTTCTAAAATATGTTTCTATAAGTGTAGAAAGATTGTACAAGTGTTCTACTTCTAGAGCACATTGTTTTCACACGATGTAAGTGGTAATATGCCATTGAACTGTCAACATCTGTATATCGCTTTTCACTTAAACAGCGTATTTCTATAATCTCAGATGATGGTATGACAAGACTCCATTATTCTTTCGTTAAACAAATAAGAGATTCTGTTTATTGCTGGTAGGCTACGTACCATAACTTGAGTATTTAGATTTATTACACTATATCTTTCTTAATGATTTAACAACTAAGCCAGAACGAATACAGTCACATTTTGACAATATTGTGTCATTGAGAATGATGTAAGAATGAGGAATTTCAATCAATGTCTGCAGTAGAAGAGTCATATCGCCTCTGATTCTCAAAACACTGACATGGCCAGTTTCACCAAGCTTCTTTAAATCAGCACAAACGACTTGTCAACAAATGGATCGTTTAATTTTAACGGGATCTTTAAAAGTTGACTGTTCACCAAGCCTCGTATCTTTAAAATTAACAGGCGTTTACTAACGAGGGATTTTGTACTGTATCTTTCATGTTTTGTTTTTCATACGACCATGGCTTTGAAATCGCGAATTTCATTGGTTACATATGATTATGGCTGACTTTGTTTGGCATGAGGAAACAATCATAGGCAAACGGGTAAGAGGCAGTAATTTTAATAACATCTTCCTAAATACAGTATGTTGTCACACCCAATTAAAAAAAAAAAAAAAAAGACAGCTGCTTCTAAATGTAAATAATAGGAATGTAGAGCAGTTAAATTGCTAACTTCTAAAGGAAATCTAAGAAAATTTAGCGGACTATAAGGTCGACAGCTTCAAAATTGATGCCACACTTAATTATATACAAAGCATTCTAAGCAGTTATATTAGGCCTACATTTAGGACGGGAAATCGCCTCTACCATAAATTGCATACTACTTTTCCACTGTATTTCATACAAATTTATTAGTACCCTGTAACAATTTTGCCATGCTTGTGTGGCAGGATTCAGGAGAGGTGTCATTAAATTGGATTTTAAGGGAATCCATTGTCTCCTAAAAGAAAATCTCTTTGCACCCTTTTCATTTAAAAGGCATCCTCCTTTGGAATGTTGTGCTATCCGTCTGACCGTAACATTATCTTAAACCGAGAAGAATCTGTTGAAGAGGCGTTAAGTGGGTGATTCCTATCTGTCGTATTCTAACCTATTACAATTTCAATAAACTAGCGCTGAGGTAGTTCTGCTGGTTTCAAAGTGAAAATCGTTGAATTTATAAGAGGATTTTTGTGGTAATGCATTTGATCGTATATGCAAGGCATAACAAAAACCTAAACTAATCAAACGTAAACTGTCACAGATTCGTATGTGCAAGGTGTATAAGCAGAGTACGAAGGAAACTACCTCAGCGCTAGTTTAGCCACAATTTTCTATACGGAGCGTTACATAGGCCTAGAAATTGTTTGAATATTGAAGGAAAAATATGTTCTTCTATTGCAGATTCTTTTGGCTATATTACTGCCAGGATACACCATACAATTGGAACATGTACACAATCTATGTTGTCTATGACAACATAAAATTTAGGTATAAGCTATTAGGCCTATAGAAATAATGACTATTGTAATGTTGATAGTACGTCTGATAATTTATTCACATATCTAGACAATATAGCTTTTGATACCCCGTTCATATCATCAAATATCATTTCAAAACTTCCCGCAACGTTATCTTAAAGAGAAGAATGTGTTGAAGAGGAGTTAAGTGGGTGATTTCTATCTGTCGTATTCTAACCTATACAGTATACCGGTATTCATTTTCTAGAATCATTCTTATTACTTATTTCCTTAATGTGTAGCTTTCGTGGAATTAGATGTAGATTCATTTTCCGGGCTGAGAGGCCGTGGTCTATTAGTTGGTTTTATACCAGACGTTTCGTCTCACTGCGGCAGACATCTTCAGTGAGTGGTATCGAGGTCGCAAGACTCTTCTCGGCGTACCTGAGGCATCAGTTGCCTCAGGTACGCCGGAAGCTGCGACCTCGATACCCTCCACTGAGTGTGCCGCGTTGCAGACAGTCTGTAAAACCACTAATGACCAACCTCTCAGCCAATGAATCTACTCTATAGACTCCGGCCGTGAAAGCCTCACTGCAAGTTTCGTGGAATTCTTTATCACTTAATCTTCAAAATGATTATTTAGAGTGTTATTACAACATGTAAGTTCGTCGTTATGTTGAAGTTCTAAATAAAGAACTTCATCATCGAATAATTACGTCCGCCATGTTGTTGACTTCTTAACGCATCGTTACTGTTTTAAAGCGACGAATGGTCCTAATAAATTAACGATGAATTTAAGATGCGTTAGCAATAATGATACTTGGTGAAACACAAAACTGACTAACGTGTCATTAAATTATTTAACGAGACGTTATAATGATAACGAAGGTTGGTGAAACCGGCCTACACTGCGTTAGGTGTTTGGAAAATACCATAGACATTTTTAGCGGACATCCCTCTCTTTGTAATAAAATTTAAATAAATTATTTACATATTTTCTAACGTATATAAAAACATAAGTAAAAATATTCCATGTATTCGGTCATAGGAAATAGAAATAAACTAAAAGTATATTTATGAGCAATATAAGGTGTTTATATTTAATACAATGCTTAGTTACAATACTTAGATTTACTTGTGTTATTTTATATTATACGTTAGAAAATACGTAAATAAGTATAGTTATATTACAGTGAAGGAGGAAATCCACTAAGAAAACGCCTATATACTCAATGGTATTTTCTAAACTCGAATGCTTTACAGAAACAATCATTCGTGCTCCCAAAACATGGCGTCGCGCGAACCTGCGCGAGAGCTTTCAAATTGTACGACACCAGCGCCAACTGTGTGTCTAGATATATAACTACAACGTCTTAGGTTAAGACCTATGACAACAAAAAAACAAAGACAAGGACCACGATAAGAATAACGGCATGGGTCGCGACAAACACTACGATAAGTATCACGATAAAGACCATGACAAACACTACGATAAGGTTCATAAAGACCAAGACAGCGATAAGGTCTATGCGAAGGAGAATAGGCTACCGACCACTATAACAATCACGATAAGAATAAGGATGAGGACTACGATAAGGATCACGACGTGGTCCACGACACGCACCACAAGGTTCAGCATGATATGAACCATAACATGAACCACTTTAAGGACCGCGACACTGACCACGATAAGGATCACGACAAGGACTACGATAAGGACCAAAGATCAAGACAAAGACAAGGGGTAAGATAAGAGGTTATTACAATGACAACAAAGATTACGAAAAAGGCAACAATAATCAGATAAAAAACATGAAAAAAAGAATGAGGATCACGATAAGGACTATGCCAGAGACAACAAGGACCAATGTAAGAAACGTCACATGGACGAAGACAACAACTACGATAAGAAACGCGACATGGACCACAATAGAACCATGACGAAAACAGAAAGAACGATAAGGGTCATTATAATGACAACTAGGACCACGACAAAGACAACAATGTTCACGATAAAAAATATAACAATGGCAACAATTGTCACGGTAAGGACCATGTTAGAGACAACTAGGACCAATATAAGAACGGAAATGGACAAAGACAGAGACAACTATAAGAATAACGACATGGACCACGATAAGGACCAAGGCCACTATAGGGACCATGACAAAAACCAGATCGAAGAGGGTTATTTGAATGGAACAAACGCTGATAAGGACCCCAACAAAGCAGAGAATAACCACAACAGGAACAAAATGGCCACGATAAAAACCATGTGAAAGCAATCAAGGACCACTATAAGGACCTCGACAAGATCAAGGACCACGATGAATATCATCACTGGACAATGACATGCACCACAACAATTCGCAATGATCGCAGTAAGACACCATGGCTTGGACAACAATAATGACCACGACAAGTATTACGACAAAGAAACAACGACCATTATAGGACCACGAAACGGACGAACACAAAGAACAAGAATAACAAAGATCGCAGTAAGAATCCCGGACATGCATCGCGATACAGATAACAATCAGAACTACGACATGGACACAACAAGCACCATGACAAGCACTGCGACAAGCATCAAGGCCACGATAAGAACCATGACAAATACAACAAGAACCATGATTATGACTATAACAGATGTAAAAAGATGACGATAAGAATCAGGAGAAAAACGCAAGGACTGTAATAATGATGACATGGACAACGGAAGTACCACGACAAGGTTACAATAACGACTACGATATCGTTCCCCGATTAGGAAAACAGAAAGAACCGATAAGGAACAAAACCACGATAAGTACCATGACAAGTACAAACAAGAATTTTTACAAGAACCACAACAAGGACAAGGACGAAAGGAGGATCACGAAGAAGACAGCCACTAATGCTGATTCCCAAATATCATTGCTTCTCTGTACCGAATGGCAAATGCCTGATATGGATCTAAATTCTGACCTGCTGCTAATGTCACTGTCTTGTCTCGGTAGCTCATACGAGTATAGTGCGTGTGGTTTCCCACTGTATAACCGAAAAGTCTCTGTCTTTTAACGCCTTAGTGCATATAGCACATAAATATTATTGACAACTTAAATATTCAAGATTTTGCAAAGATACTGCAATTCTTTATTTAACAGATGGATTTAATAATTAGTATTAATATATCTAATTAGCCAATAACTGCAAGTGTTATATCACTCAATCATAATGAATAAAATTGAATGCACATTAAATTTAACACTATTGCAAACACGTAGATGAAATACTTAAAATCAACTGGGTGTGAGAATGAAATAGTCCAAAGCCACACTCTTAACAAAAATTGTTTGTGCAGATGCATTTCTCACACATATGGAAAGCTACTAATAAAATATTGTAATAATTATCAACAAATGACATAGGGCCCAAGCACTCTAAACCTTTGGAAAAGTCTCTCTGTGTGGCTTAGGAATATATTTTAAATACTTCATTCTAATTGGATCTTCATGACTAGATCGATACTCCGCACAGAAAGGAAAGCTTTCGTGTCGTTTCAATAAACTCAAACGCTAAGACTTCTGCGTGTCGTGTAGAAAAAGTGCGAGTGCGATTCTTAGTCAACAAAACGTTTTTGTCTAAATAACGTTGAAATAAAAGTTTTACAAAGTCCTGAGATTAAGTGTTAATGATCGCAAACAATTCAAAATTACAAATTATAATATTATAAAGTTAATCTAATGAATGCATTTACTTACTGGCTTTTAAAACCGGAGATTCTACCGTCCTCACATAAGTCCGCCATTGTTCCCTATCCTCAGCAAGATTAATCCAGTCTCTATCATTATATCCCAGCTCCCTCAAATCCATTTTAATATTATTTTCCTATCTACGTCTCGCCTCCCCAAAGGTCTTTTTTTCCCCCCGGCCTCCCAACTAACACACTATATGCATTTCTGGATTCACCCATACGTGTTACATGCCCTGCCCCTCTCAAACGTCTCGATTTAATGTTCCTAATTATGTCAGGTGAAGAATACAATGTGTGCAGTTCTGTGTTGTGTAACTTTCTCCATTCTCCTGTAACTTCATCCCTCTTAGCCCCAAATATTTTCCTAAGCACCTTATTCTCAAACACCCTTAACCTATGTTCTCTCTCAAAGTGAGAGTCCAAGTTTCACAACCATAAAGAAGAACCGGCAATATAACTGTTTTTATAAATTCCTAACTTTATATATACTGTATATACACAGGGTGATTACGACGAAAGGTAAAAAATTTAGGATGCGATATCTTAGGCCATTTTGAGTGAAAAGTTAATATGAACATAGGTCCGTTTTCGAACGATGGTGGAGCTAGATGCATTTTGTTGGTAAAACGTCTCGCCCCAATGTGAATCAGACGTTACCATATACTGCTGACGTGAGACGAGGCGTGAACAATGTCAAGGTCGCAATGAATGGCGTAACATTGGAATCTGCTTGTGAACGATGTAGATAAGAGGAAGGTGCCGGGTGGTGGGGCATTACAAATGTCCAGTCGCCTGCCCTTGTCTGATGTAATGACACAGAACCCGCAGATAACACAAATAGCCTACACTATCGCTTATCAATTCACAGCAGTCCAGTCAGCTACCTACAGTATAGTAGTTATACAGGTACAGTTATCGGAAGTGTTAAGTTGTTTAAAGGGCCTTTCCGAACAGAAGGGTACCATATCAAGAGTACTTACTGTCCATGGGGTTGGATGAAAGACTTTGTATAGCAAAGGAAGAGGAAGCGAGAGAGGCGCTAATCGACCTATTTTGGTTGCGGCATGAGAAGATTTATGTGTAACTCTCCGCGCGATGAGCGCGATTCACGCCGAGCGCAACAGTGTACTCAAGCAGAAGGAGGTAGCTTTGAAAATGTGCGAAACATCGAGTACGATGTCTAGAATATGGTATCATATATGAATATAAACTTTAAATTTGCCCGTTATCTGTCTCTAAATGCGAGTTAGAACAATGGAATCTCAGAAGTTTTGGAAATCAAAGAGTCATATCTCCGTAACCGTTCCAAAACGGACCTATATTCATATGAACTTTTTCACTCAGAATGACTTCAGAATTCACATCCCAAATTTTTACCTTTCCTCGTGAATCACCCTGTGGAGCCTATATACAGTAGACTATATTAAAGTTAGAATTTATAAAACAGTTATATTACGGTGGTTCTTTATGGTTGTGAAACTTAGACTCTCACTTTGAGAGAGGACCATATGTTAAGGGTGTTTGAGAATAAGGTGCTTAGGAAAATATTTGGGGCTAAAAGGGATGAATTACAGGAGAATGGAGAAAGTTACACAACACAGAACTGCACACATGACGTATCTACAAAATTCATGTTTTGAGATAAAATGAAAAAGTTTTCAAATGTTCTAAAACACAATGAACTGATTCAAAGTCTGGTTCACCACAACAATCAACATCTGATTCAACATTCTGGGCTTCATCACCACGATTTGAATTCAGGAGGTTCATGTAGAAAGATAATCCGGCATGATTTTTCCATCTATTGCCGAAATGTTTTGTTAGAAGATTGTTAACATAATTTAATTTTGCTTCTTTAGTGATGTTCCCTTTACAAATAACTTGAGGCTCAATAGTAAAAAAATGACAACACTTCTATGTGTATTACAGGCAATTTATGGAACAACTTTTGGAGAATAAGACACTTTTGGAACATCAACCATATTTTTTTATTGGAGAAAGACACTTTTGGAACATCAACCATATTTTTTTTATTAAATTGAGCGGGAGAAGAACTTTTTTGGAACATCATTTTGTGACAGTATATTGTGTACTGATCATAGAGTGCAGTAGTGCACTTATCTGAATTTTCGATTTTTCGGGATAAGACATATTTTGGAACTATAGGAATCAATTTCTTTAATCTTTTCAATGACGCTAAAACAGAGTTCAACTGTACATACCAAAACATAATTTAAATCGATTTCAAAAACCTGCTCTTAAAATTAAAAAAAATTATGATCACATGATCATAATGTACAATGACGATGAATTTTGTTACTGGTCTGTTTTTATAATCTGGTGATAATTTCTGAACTATATACTGAACAAAACCCATCCTGTGAAGTGTCAAGAGTTTGAACCAGTTCTCTGTCGTGACAACCCGATGTTTTAGCTGTCTGGCTAACAGCAAAATTGCACGAATAACAATAATAGTACTCTTTTTTTATATTTTTGCCTCTTCTTAGAGATGGGAATAAGGAGAGTTTGGAGAAATTTAAGTCGAAAATATTAAAATTATATCTTGACACTGCTATGTCTGCATTTGGTAAATAATATCTGAAAAATAAAATGATCAGTTACAATATATTACTTTAATATTAATCAGAATTTAAGTAAAAGTACAGATATTCCTTGACGTGCGATAGGCTAACATTTTGATGAATGTGTTATAAGTCAGAATGCTATGTACAATGGATGTAAAGTTTTACAAATTCAATACTGTACCCATTATTATTATTATTCACACTACAGGCGGTGCAATCAGATTGTAATATTGTTCTATTCAATGAATGATTCAATTAATCGATTAAAGTAAATGGGAGGGAGGAACCACACTCCATTATTGTCTCCGATTCCTTGAAGAAATTTAGAAAATTTAGAAGGGAAAAAACCAAAAGATGAATGTAACTATCACAAAAGTGCAATTTTTGTTTGTTGTGCTGGTTAGCACTTTCTGTCTTACTATTGCAATATGACCCCCGTGAGTTGCAACTCGGAAGTGCTTGTGAAAGCTCTATGAAGTCTTTGTCTTAAGAAGGAATGGATGGTTGTAAGTCGAGGACTATCTATATATTAAGAAATTTCGATTAAAACAAAATTCTATGAAAACAATACTCAAGTTTAGTTCAGATATATGGGTCTTAAGAATTATAAAGAAGTACGATTTAACTTACAACAAATTAGAAGGTTTAGGTGCTACAACAGATATTCAATTCTAAATCAAAACACAAAGTAACAGGTTTGCCAACACAATTGATTACAATGGACCTTGGGCTTTATTTTTTCTCTCTGCTTTATGCAAATCTTATTTTATAACATGCACTCAAAATATCAATTTCTTTCTATAGAGTCCACACCTGTGGAGTCTTGGTCACATCTGGCCCCAAACCGGGTTGACCGGTCCGGGACAAGTTACATGGTTGAGGAGTTTCGAGAGGTTTCTCTGGTTGAACCGTCTTTGGGTAACTTTCGGTGCTGGCTGCTGGCATTATCACCTTCATTTCATTCAAATAACCGGGTTTTTTTTTTTTCAGGACAAGTACATGGTTGAGGTTTTCCAGGTTTTTCTCTCAACATCTTAGGTTATTTACGAGCAAATGTTGTAACTTTCGGTGCTGGACGACTCATTTCACTGGCATTATCACCTTCATTTCATTCAGACGCTAAATAACCTTAGATCTTTTTTTTTTAGTAGATTATTTTACGACGCTTTATCAACATCTTAGGTTATTTAGCGTCTGGAATGAGATGAAGGTGATAATGACGGTGAAATGATACAGCGGGGTCTAGCACTGAATTACCCAGCATTCGCTCATATTGGGTTTGGAAAAGCCCGGAAAACCTCAACCAGGTAACTTTGCCCTGACCGGGAATCGAACCCAGGTAAGTTCTTCGCCAGACGCGCTGACCGTTACTCCACAGATGAGGACTCCTTAGATCTTGATACAGCATCGTAAAATAACCCAATAAAATAAAAATCTTTGTATAGAAAATATCAGCAAATGGTTAGAAAATCCCAATCACTGTGGTTACATGTCTAAATATGTTATTTTAATCCCAATCTGTAGCCTAACATGTAAGAAATATCTTAGTGAATCAGAAGGACATCTTAGTAAGTTAGAACTCGTTTATTTTTTTAAATATCTATTTGTTTCTTCCCTGTTCCTTTAATAACTTATTCTTTTAATATGATCTCTGCTTCGGTTAGTCTATCATTAGCTTCACAAATGCTCATAATGCAGTACTGTATTCGAGTATCTTATCGCTCTGACCATTAGGGGAGAGTCGGGTAGTATCGGACATTGGGTAATATCGGACAGTGAGTTTCTTTCATCTACCACACGATGATAGTACCTGATTGACATGGTTAAGTTTCTGTGATGTCGCATAGAGAAACGTAACCATGTCATTCAATATTTACCATATGGTAGATGAAAGAAACACTATCCGATATTACGATGTCAGATATACCTGACTCTCCTGTGATGATCCTATTGAGATAATTTTTGTTATGTCTTAAGAATATTAACAAACCTTGCACCTCGTTACTTCGTCTTAAAAAGAATTCTTGTTTTTCTTCTACTTGCACTAGCTTAATGTACCACGAAACCAATATTTTCAATTCATGATTCTTAATAATAAGAATATTACTTCGATATTGATCTGTGGATGCTAAGAGTGTCATGTTAGGAACACTCTGTGAATATGTGGGATTGCTGAACTTTAGAAGCGATATACTTAGTAGAATCACTCTGTAGTAAACAGTGTGGGCTTAGGGGAGAGTCGGGTAGTATCGCACATCGGGTAATATCGGACAGTGAGTTTCTTTCATCTACCACACGATGATAGTACCTGATTGACATGGTTACGTTTCTGTGATGTCGCATAGAGAAATGTAACCATGTCATTCAGGTACTATCATATGGTGGTAGATGAAAGAAACGCACTGTCCAATATTACCCGATGTCTGATATTACCCGACTCTCCCCTAAGTGGAAAACACTTTTAAAGTGGAAACTGATGAAAGATGTCAGTGAAATTAATTTAATAAAGATTCAGGTGGTGGAGAGAGGTGTGAAAACCAGAAAAGTGGTTATCACACTATTTCTGGGTCCCAGTACTGTTTAACAGACCAGGCCATTACTAGTCAGAAAGAGATGATATTGAGTTAATTTTTAAAACGTTCTTAATGTTAATCAATATTACATTGACAATGGGTACATGACACGTGAGGAGAAGTTCTCTACTAAATAATTTCCTTTAATTTTCAGATTTCCTTTACCACACACAAGAATCAAGTACGTCAACAGAGCCATCACCAACTTCTGAACATAGAACATATCCCTGTAATAACAAACACAGGTGAGGTCACATTTTTAAAACGTCATATTGTGCAAATGTAAGTTAATTGAACTCCCACTGAAATGATGTGTCGTGTGAATGTCATGCAGAATTTCATACTTTTCTGCAAATTACATTCAATATACAGCATTAGAAGTTCAGAGTACAGTTTTCTTCTTCAGGCTCACTCCTAAGCCTAAGCAACTGCACTGAACATTCGGGTGATGATTAACCTGAAATGGGGGTTTTGTCGAAAATTATTTGATGAAAACTTAATTTTTGTGTGTTTTATGCGAATATTTAAAAAATATGTATTTACATTAAAAAATTTAAAATATGTGTTTTTATGTGAAATAAAATTTAAAATATATGCTCAGGTGACCTTGTCCGATACTTAAAACACAATTACGAGTTTATATTACAGTGCAAATAAAATATTTATTTAATTATCTAAGAATCCTAGCCCTAGTTATAACCATGGTCACAATCATTATCATATTGAATAAACTACGGCCCCATAACTGCGACCAACACCACATCATGATCAATATCACCACCTTGATGAAGAAGAATTTCTTCGTCTTCTTCTTCTTCTTCTTCTTCTTCTTCTTCGTCACCACAACCATTACCACCTCCATGCCCATCATCATTGCAACTTTCACCACTATAACCATCACCACCACTTTTATTATCAACACCATACTTGCCACCTTCGGTAACAGTGATACAGCAACCGTCATGATGATGATCATCATCATCCTTATCATCCTTATCCATCTCTCAATTAACTGATCATTTGATTATCTGATGGATTTTTTACTTTTTCCTCCGCCCTGATTTGTCACGAAAACCACAGCTGATCTCTTGCTATAGACTTTTTATTTAGTGTCTAGTAATAGACGGTGTGCAAGGCTACTATGCAATGGTAAACACAAGATTAGCCATGCCTGGGACAGGGGATCCGGTATGTCCTATCTTAGCTATGTTAAAACCATAATTTGTGATGAAGCTTTTCTCAGAAACTGCTGGGAGTAGGAACTTGATTTTTTTACACGTTATTGTTACATACACTGACTTGAATTTAATACGGTCTTTTGAAGGAAACGTACATAGTACATCATATATAATTTTTTTTTTTGTTCCTGTCCAAAAATTAACTACATTTTTCAATATATATCAGTACATGACTACTTTCATAATTTAGTTTCTTGGAAACCTCTTGTTAAATTAAGGCAAGGCTTGTGGAAACATGCTCTGAAAATTTGAAAATCCTCTGTATAGTAGAAGCTGAGAAAAGCTCCATTTTGTAAGAAAAAAAAAAAAACAAAATTATAGGAACGGAGCCAAATAAACAGGAGACACGTCCACTTTTAATGGCGCTGTCCTTTAAACCGAAAAAAAAAACGCTGTCAAACCCGGGTGTAAACGCTGTTCATGACCGAGATAGCGTAACAGATAAGCGGATATACAGTATCTATTAGCATTTTTCTTTATTGAAATACATGATTCATGAAAGGTAATAAAGTATTACTCCATTATGTAATTACTGTACTGTACGTCAAAGACATTTACAATATGTACTGTACTTAATTCTTTCGGAAAAAAAAGCCATTTATAGTTGTTTGCCGTGTGCGTGTTCTCCAAGTCCTCATGTTTAGCACACTTCAGTTTCCTGCAATTACATCCTCCCGACGTCGCAGCTGTAGTGATTGAGTCGCGATTTTTATTATCGTTCTTAATGTCGATGATGGGATTCCTAATGAATCAGAGAGTTGTTTCTGAGTAAGAGTACTGTTCTCATCGTAAGATTTCCAATTTTTCCGACACAGAAAGCGCTTTTTGTTTAACACTCATTGTCATTGTAATCACATTCACAGACACTTCAGTACACTAAAGGACAACAAACTGACCAATTAAACGAAATATTCCCCAAAAATAGCGTATTTACAGGGCTTTAGCGCAACAAACAAGTTTTTATAAAGATTATCATATATTAAATGTGGGGATATAATAACCACTACTTTTTCAGAATACGTTTTGATAGCATGCTATTTGGGCCCTGTCAATTCATTTGTACGAAAAAATTTCGATTTCAAATTATTATTATTTATTTTATCACCTTCTTTGTGTTATTCGACAACTTTTTAACCCTAATGAAAGTAAAACTATTACAAAAACTATTAATCTCGGCAGTATGATTTTTTCTCGACCCAAATTTAATTTTCTATATTTTTTGACTTTTTAAAATTTTTTCGATGCAATCTAAAAATTTAATAATAATAATAATAATAATAATAATAATAATAATAATAAAAAACAATAATAATAATAATAAAAAAATAATAAAAATAATAATAATAATAATAATAATAATAATAATACACTTTGATTAAAGTAGAAAACCAAAACTGGGGAAGGTCCCAAAATTTCAAGGAGACTTGAAATCATAAAATTAACAAATTTAAGAAAACACAAAAATTGATATGTTGACTAAAAAAAGGAAAAAACAATAAACAAACAAGGGGAAAAATTAGAATAGGGGCGTGGGAAAGTCAAATCCTGGACTAATAAAAATCAGGAAATAATTATGGAGATTGTAGAGAAAGTAAAATATGTAACATATCATAAACAAAAAGAAAAGGAAAAAAACACTGAAATTATAAATGTTATATCCCAATATACAGGATGTTTAAAAAAATTTGGGGCCAAATTTTGGATGTATTTCCCCATTGCTGATCAAAAAAGTTCATTACAAATGTGTAAAACTTTAATTTCCGAGTTTGGCTCCCAACATTGATATTCACCGGGAAAGTTTTTTTTTCCGCAGATCGCTGCCGTCAAAGGAGACATTAAGGGCACTTGACAGTTCATTCAGGCAAGGTTACATTCGTGTTTGTAGGCGTTGAAAAAGTGGGCATGTATTCAAATCAGAGTGGCAAAATACACTTCATGTACGGGAAGGAGGACGGTACGCGCTGGCTCGTCGTTTGTCCGGGGAGGGACCCACAGGACAATATCCCGATCGGACGACATTTGTACGTCTCCAAGTCTGTGAGTATGGAAAATTTCTCTCTGGTTTGGGAAGGGGGACCAAGATCTCAACTCCAGAAGTACAGGAAATTCTGGAGGCTGTGAACATGACTCCTTCTATCAGCATACGAAGGGGAGCGTTGCAAGTCAATGTTCCCCATACGACTGTCTGGAGACTGTTGAAAGAGTATCAATTGTATTCTTATCATTTGCAACGTGTACAGGCCCTGTCACCAGCAGATTACCCTGCACAAGTTAGGTTCTGTCAGTGGTTCTTGCAGCAGTGTGGTGTAAATCGAACTTTCCTGCCTTAGTATTATTTACAGATGAAGCACAGTTCACACGAGATGGCATAACAAATTTCCACAATCAGCATGTATGTGCGTATGAAAACCCCCGTGCAACTGTTCCATCTCATCACCAGGTGCGGTTCTCCCTCAACATGTGGGCCGGTATCATTGGTGATCGATTAGTTGGACCCCATGTACTTGTAAACATACTTATGGGGCAGACGTACACAAACTTCCTGGAAAACACCATACCTCATGTTTTGAAGGACCTCCACTGATCAATCGTCAACACATTCACTTCTTGCATGATGGCGCTCCTGCACACTTCAGTCCCACGGCTCGCCGGTACTTGGATCGAAAGGGTTTCCCGATCGATGGATAGGTATAGGTGGCCCAATTGCTTGGCATCCACGCTCACCTGATCTGAGCCCTCTCGATTTCTACTTGTGGGGCCATTTAAAATCATTGGTTTATTCGTCTCTGGTGCCTGATTTGGGAAACCCTTCCGAATCAATTGTGGCATGTTCTGAGGGGCATACGCAATACTCCTGGAGTTTGGGATCGTGTTCGCAGGTCAATGACACATCGATGTAGGTCTGTATTCAAGCAGGAGGTGGACATTTTGAACATCTTCTGTAATGACAACGACCTCGGAAAGAAAAACGTTCCGGTGAATTTCAATGTTGTGAAAGCCATAACTCGGAATGAAGCATTTCCGGACATATCTTGTAATGAACCATTTTGATTGTCTACATGTGGGAAATACAGACCTGAAATTATGCCCCCTATTTTTTAAACACCCTGTATAGTGGACGAGGTAAAGATGAAAAAGCGATAGCCGGAGTAGGAACGCTACTGCATAAGAAATACCAGCAATATATTGAAGAGATATGTTATATCACGGAAAGGGTTATTAGTACAAAATAAGTTAATGAAATAAGCATACA
>JAJSOF020000007.1:142918992-142974555 GCA_025594305.2 Periplaneta americana
AAACCACACCACCCCCCAAAACCACACTGGAACTGTAATGATATACTTAAGCCCCGAAGCATTGTTCTCCTAACGCAACCCAAAGGAAAGGGGGGGTTTTGGCGGTTTTTTTTTAAATATTCAAATTTGCGAGAGGGGCCCTCTAATGCAGTCTTATGGGATGGTGAAAAAACCAGTTTCCTGATGCCGACTACTCTATGTTAACCAAAAATCTCTACAATGATAATACTGGAAAGTTCACGGAAAAAGGGTGGCGAATGACTTGTCAGTGCTATCTAGAAACGGGTTTAGGCAGCGAGGATGATGTGACGAATAGCTCGATAAACTGTGAAAAAAAAGGCTTTGTTCTTGAACAAACACATGATGTGTAAATTATTCTCATTCTTTTGCACACAGTGTTGGGGAAATGTTTCTTCTGTGTTTTGTAAAAACTAACAGCAAAATATGCTACATCTTTTTAGTTTTCCCAAAAGATATAGACTGGGGGTAGTCGTGTAAATCCAAACAAAATATTAATTTTTTTGTTACAAGATTATTATTATCTTACTTACTGGTTTTTTAAGGAACCGGGGGTTTCCCTCCCCGCCCTCAAAAAAAGGTTGGTCCTATCCTGAGAAAAGATTACCCATTCTCATCATCATACCCATTTCCCCCCTCAAATCCATTTTAATTTTAAATTTTCCCCATCCCTCTCAGCCTCCCCAAAGGTTTTTTTCCCCCCTGCCTCCCAACAACCTCTATATGCATTTCTGGATCCACCCATCTGCTACATGCCATGCCCATCTAAAACGTCTGGATTTAATGTTTAATTATGTCAGGTGAAGAAATGCAATGGTGCAGTTCTGTGTTGTGTAATTTTTCCCCCATTCTCCTGTCCCTTCAATCCCTCTTTACCCCAAATATTTTCCTAACCCTTTTTCCAAACACCCTTTAACCTATGTTCCTCTCTAAAGTAAGAGCCCAAGTTTCACAACCAAAAAGAAAAACATTAATGTAACTGTTTGATAAATTCCAATTTTTCACTTTTTTTGACAGCAGACTGGATGATAAAAACTTCTCAACCGAATAATAAAAATTTCCCATATTTATTCTGTTTTTAATTTCCCCCCGGGGTGTCATTTATATTTGTTCCCTTTGCTCCAAGATATTTGAACTATTTGAATTTCCCCCACCTCTTAAAAGAAAAATTTTCCAATTTTTATATTTCAGATTATTATTATTATTATTATTTTTTTTTGTTTTTTGTCTTTTAGGTGTGCCATGCTCATATAGGTAAACAAACCGAAAGACAGACGTTAAATTAGTGAGGTTTAAAAAAGGGGGAGTCAGCTATATCGCTATTTGCGTCCTTATCTAAAATTCTTAAAGAAAACAAAACACAAACAATATCATCAGCAAATGGAGCACTAACTAAAAACGTGCCCAAAAAATTCTAAAAAAAAAACCTTTTAAAAATTTAAAAAAGGGACAGAATATCTGTAAAAAAATCACAGAATATTTTCCCAGATTACTTTTGATTATTATCGGATTTCCCAATAATCATATTTGAAAAATTAGGAATAAATAGAAAATAAAGTGTAAAAAATTTTGGAAAAAGGGTTTCCGGGTTTAAAACCCAGTCATGGACTGTTCACTTGTAATACTCTGATTTTAATAACAGACTGAAGAAAACCCAGTTATTCTTTCACTAAATTTAAAAGCTCCTGCTTCCAAAAATACGAGTCAAAATCAAAGCAAAATAAAAAGAACCGCAAGACCCCAAAATTAAACACAGAAACACTTATTAGGTCTTGCATCGGAAAGGCTAGGGGTTTTTCTGATATCAGATAGAAACGACAAAATCTCCTCCATCTTGTAATTAAATAGTGCATTAGCAATGACATTAATTTTCCCCTATGATAATTTAAACAGTTCAAAAGGCATAAATCTTTTCATTGTTCACACAAAACACAATTTTTTTTATAGTTTCTCTGTATAAAAAAATTGAAACTCTTTATTTTTAACCCAAAGTAGTATCCCTTGGGATGCATAACATAAAAATGTGGTTTTTGATTTTGTGAAGAAAGTGGACTCATGTTTTTCATAATTGATTCAGGTAGTTATTCGATAAAATAATTTGCCTACCCCTAAAACTTTAAAGGCATTATTCTTTTTACTAAATTAAGTTCATTTTTTTTACAAGAAGAAATTCAAAAAAAGAAAAAAAAATGGCGGGAAATTGAAATGAAATCTGAACACAAAGATCAAATGCCAATTTAATTAAAATTGTTCAAGATGATAAATTCTTAGTCACAAGTGGGGAAAAAAAGAAGGAAAGGGGGGCCGATTTTCCCAATTTGAAAAAGTTTTGCCACCCCTATTCCATTAATTTTCACCTCAAGGTTAAAGTTTTTTAAGAAAAAAAAATTATGTTTCCAACAGTTAGATCTCTCAAAAATTGACTTCAGGGTTTGATATAGACCCCAAATAAAAATTTCCCTTTATTTTACAGTTAAATATTAAACAAAAAACCCGATGTTCTATCATTGAGTCATAAAACCCGATTTCTATCATTGAGTAAAAAAGGGGTTGTAACTATTTTTGGGAAGATGAAATGTCTTTGAAGGAAAATATAACTTATGATGCTAAAACAGAAACTTTGAGAAATTGATTGAATTAGGTATAAATAGGCCTAATCAACAAACTTCAACTGACGAAAAAATTTCAGAAGTAGCCTAACATTTGCATACCAAGCAATGATTTTCATTATTCGGGGAATGTGAAAAATTTTTAAAAAGCAAACTATAAGTTATTTTCTCCAAAAGCTACCATGCCTGCAGAGTTTTTAAAAATCATATCTGCTTGATGTAAAATAAAATACAAGATACAGGCTTCACCCCTAAAGTAGCGACTGTGCCAGTTTTCTTCACTGAAAAATATTTCAATGTGCTAATAAATTATTACATAAAAAATAAAATGGTTTAAATTTAAGCTAAGAAAGGGAAATACGCAATGCATAAAAGTTTCTGAAGTCATGCACCTAAATCATAATTTTTGAAAATCCCGTTGTCTCATTCCATTTCTATTCAATAATTTTGTAACTTCTTTTTTGAAATGTTGTGAACCTTGTGATCTAAAATTCTAAATAAAGCTACAGATTTTTTTTTTTCTTATTGACATCAAATGCACAGCTCCCCATTTTCCCCCGGTAACCCAGCACGCCCCAAGAGAATATATAAACAACCCAAACCACTAAATAGCAGCACAGTCACTTTTACTTGCCCTTGCAATGCTAAACATGCAAGCTTTCCAGTATTATTGTTAAAAATTATTTGGTTGAACTCCAGGAACTCCCGATCACAGATTCGAAAAGTACACTACAGATAAAATTCTAAAAACAGTTAAAACTCCTACAGACAGTAAAATCTGGAATCGAAGAAAGAATTAATTGGGTATTTTGAATCAATGAACTAGATTACATAAAACCAAAGTCTAGTATATACAGTCTAAATAATATTTACTAAATATGCATCCATAGGAATTTTTTTTTACAATTTATGGTCTACAAACATCTCTTATTGTTTTTTAGCCATTTCAAGTTATTACAACTGATAACGAAGGGTTTCACAGTTTACACAACTTTTCACAATGCAAAATACAGCACAGTCAATACCTTTTGACCCTAGACCAGGCCGTAATGATGTTCGGGTTTTCTATTTCAGTGTATGGAGCTCAGTGAAATTTTCTTTGTGCATTTTGCTAATTTTTTACTTAGTGTAATGTGCCCATACATTCTCTTTACTTCTTGTTTCATATGTTGCAGAAATAATTCAAAACTGTTTATTTTAATGTGAAGAAAAATTTTACATGTTGACAAAATTTGTTGCATCAACATAAAGATCTATCAAATTTAAAAAAAAAGGGAACATAGAAAGGGGAAAAAAAAGGGCAGAATTGTCCAAAAACCCCAATAGATACACAAGAATGGCGAAAAGGAAACAAATTTAAAAAAGAAATCTTGTACCCAAAGAAAAACGCTTTCCCCAGTGAATTTATCGAAAAAGCTGATTATAAAAAAAGATGAAAAAAAAAAGTATACAAAATATGTAAAAAAAATCACATCTCAGGAAAACGAGGGAAAGAACCACTCAAATTTAAGGGGAAAACGTTCATTTCCCAGCAGCTTTTATTCCCAAAAGCCTTTAAAAAATTTGTCTCAACAAAACTTTCCCCTGAAGAAAAAAGAAGAAAAGGCAGATCAAAAATGATCTAAAAAAATTTAAAGGGTGTCAAGAACAAACAAACCATATTTGCAAAAATTAGCCATAAGAAACTAGATTCTGTCCATGATTTAAAAAGAAAAAAAATCTCCTGGACCTGATAAAAATACATGCAGAATTTCAAACATCTTGGAAAAAAGGAAGAAATGCAGACTGAAATTATTTAACCTATCATGGACTTCTTTTATCTACAAGTGGAAAAAAGCAATAATTACCCCTATTCAAAAAAAAGGCAAGACAGGTGATGATATAAATAATTACAGACCAATTTCTTTAACAAGTGTCATTGCAAAAAAAAGCGGGCCCCGTATAAATTTCAGCGAGGTTAAATTGGTTCTTAGAAAGTAATAACATACTAACAGCAGCACAAACAGGGTTCCCGACAACACCTATCTACAAAAGAAAAAAACAATTCAGCTCTCCCAAAATGTCAAAAAAATCTTTTTAACAAAAAAAACAGGATCGCTATCAGTTTTTATTGATTTTGAAGAAGCATACGATTCAGTATGGAAATTTTATACTACTTGAAAAATTCACAAAAATAGGCATTCAAAACAACATGCTAAACTGGATCACTCAATTCCCCTTTTCCCCGCGTTTCCCGTGCTACAAAATACCCTTTACAGTATTTCCAAATTCCGACAAATAAAAATGGGCCTCCCCAAAAATGCAGTACTGGTATAACCTTGTTTAACATCTACATCAACGATCTCCCCCCGCTGTTTCCCAAACCCAGAAATAAAGACAACTTTTTGCCCCCCCCAAATGGGCAAATCCAAAACTTCAATGGAAAAGCTCTGAGCCTATTAGAAAAGTGGACTGACAACAATTTGATGGCCATAAATACTGATAAAACAACGTTTCAAATATTTAGCTTGAAAAAAATCCCAAAACTAAATCTACAGTTCCCAAAAAAACAAACCTGAGACAAACATAAACAAATATTTAGGGACAATTTTTTTTTCAAAATTATCTTGGAAAAAATCACATTGAAGCAGTAGTAAACAAATCAACAAAAAAAACTTCCAATTTTAAAAAAGATTAGCTGGAGCCAAGTGGGGTAGTAATCGGCAGACTTTGAACATCACGTAAAAAAATTCATCAAACCAAAACTTCTCTACAATGCGGGGTATTAATTACAGCAAATAATTTCAACCTGAATCGACTAGAAATAGCCAAAAAACAGGCCCTGCGACCCAATAACTGGTGCAGCAAAAACAACCCCCCAAAAAGCAATGCAAGGCCCCAAAACCCCGAACCCTCAATATATCTCGGGTCTACAGGGCAGGCACTAACACACCATGAAAAAATGCTGGTTAACAACAAAATGGGAAAAAGACTGGACAACCAACCAAGTTGAAAACACAAACAAATTTCCCCGTCCAAAGTCACGGAAATAAAAAAAAAATTGAATTTCCCAAATCTAACATTTTTAAACAAAAAAACCCCCTAATCTTCAACCCAAATTTAAAATTCAACTAGATTTAGAAGAACCAGTTACAAAATCTGAAACTTCCAAACCTGTACTAAAACGCTGGCATTAGAAACTGTGAACAATAGATACCCACCAGAAAAAATGGTTCATATCTACACAGATGGGTCTACTATAAATAACAACTCAGGATCCCGGAATTACGTGTGCGTTATTCTCATTTATCCAAAGGGAGGACATCATACCGAATTTTTGATGGGGAAAAAATGGCTATTCATATCTCCCAACACCTACTATACAGAATGGGGGAAAATTTTAAAAAGCTGTCATTTCTCTGATTCTAAAGCAGCATTATATCAATAAATTCATATAAAATGATGTCAATCCCAAATTTAAAAAAAGTCACAAAATGATCCCCAAAAACTTCCCAAAAAATACAGAAAAAAATTCAATTTCCTGGATACCTGCACATTTTCAGGGTGCACAAATGAAAATGCTGACTTTCTTGCCAAAAAAAGGGTCCCAAATTTTAAATTCCCAAAAACAAATCAAATACCTTTTACATCCATCAAAGACTAATTAAAAATAAATATAAAATCAAGCAAAACCAAGCACTATTTACCCAAAACCAAAAAATAAAAAAAGGAGCATTTTAATAAAAAAGTTTTTCCCGAAAAACCCGTTTAAATCTTACTGGGGGGTTTTTAAAATTTAAAAAATTTTTCTTACAAAAAAAACACATTTAAAATTTTGGCCAAAAACCCTTTTTTAAATTTTTAAAATAAAGGGAATTTTTCACTTTTTTAAATTCCCCTTGGAACAAAAAGGGGGGGAAGAAATTTTTTTGAAGATCACCATTTTTTAACCTGTTTTAAATTTTTTAACCCGATTTTTAATTTTTTTTCCAAAAAAAATTTTTTTGGGGAAACAAAAACCAATGGCTTCCCTTTGAAAAGCCCAAAAAATTTAGATTTAAAAAAAAACAACAACCCAAAATTTTAAGTTTAAATTGAAATTTTTTTTGATTTTAAATAAAAAAAATTTATACAGTTTTTTAAATTTAAGCAATTTTTTTTTACCTTTTTTTTCAAATTTGTAGAAAAGAAAATTTTCCCAAAAACCATGGCCCGCTGAAATTTGGTGAAGGAAAATTAAAAAAAACGTTCTTTGGGTAGTAGAAAAAAATTAAAAATTTTTAATCCAAAATTTTAAAATTTTTAAAATAAGGGGGGAAATTTGATTTAAATATTAAAAATAATTATTATTTAATTTTAATTTTTTTGCTTTAAAATATTAAAGTTAAAATAAAATTTTTTAACCAAAATTTTTCCAAAAAGAAATAACATAAAATTAATTTCGGGGGTTTAACCCCTTTGGGGGGAAAAAAAAAGGGCCCAATTAAAGGGAAATATAAATAAATTTAAGATATCTAAAACCGGGGGGCAATTTAAAATATTGAAAAAAAAAAGGGAAAAAAAAAGAAAAAGTTCAAATTTCCGCAATTTTAAAAAGAAAAAAGGCAAAATTACTACCAAAAACGAATTTTCAAAAAAAAAATACACCCTTTTCTCCCAAAGGAATTATGTTTGGGAAAATTTCCAAATCATTGTTTAAATTTAATTTAAAGCAATTTACAAAAATTTAAATTTTAGAAATAAATTTTTAAAAAATTTTTTAGGGGGTTAAAATTTTTAAAATTAAGAAATTTTTGTTGATGGGGTTTAAATTTTTTAAAAAATTTGTTAAAGCCTTTTTTAGAAATTTTGGAAAACCCCCATTTTGTTTCCAGGACTCCAGAAGGGTTAAAGGGCTAACAATATTCAGGATGAAAAAAATTAACCTTTAAAGTATTAATGAACTAAAAAAGCAAACTTTTAAAAAAAATTTAAAAATTTTTTAGTTTTAATGGGATTCTAAACCCAGTTTCCCGGGGTTTTCCATAATTTTTTTAAAAAAAAAAAAATTTTTTTTAAACCCGGGGCATTTTTTTAAAATTTTAAAAAAATTTAAATTCTCAAAAAAAATTTTTTACTACCCTTTTTTTCATAAAACCCAAACTTTCAATCCAAAAGGGCTTTTAAAGTTTACTTGTTTTGAAACCTTAAAATTTTAAACATTAAAAAATTCCTTTTTGGCACAAAAAAATTTTGTGGAAGTAAATTCCAAAAAAACGAAAAGTGTTTTTAATCAAGAACCTTTTTAACTTTAGTGAGAAAATGGAAACAAATTTCAAGGGGGGGAAAACTCCGTTTTAAAGCTAAAAAAACATCCCTTTTTAAAAATTTTAAAAAAAATTTTTAAATGTGTTTTGGCCCTTAAACAAAAATTTTATTTCCTAAATTTTTTAAAAGGTTTAAGGTTTGGTTTTTAGAATCTTACAAAATTAGTTTTTTATCTTTGGGCTTTTAAAAAAAACCAACGAAGGCCAAAAAAATTTTAAAAAAAATTTCCAAAAAAGGCCCCCTTTTCAAAAAAAGAAAAAGACTAAATATTTCCCTTTAAATTTAAATGGTTTCCCCAAAAAATTTAAAAACGAAGGGCCTTGAAAGGCTTTAAAAACAAAAACAAAAATTTTAAGTTTTAAAGAACAAGGAAAAAAAAAATTTGTTTTTTTTTGCCCGTTCCTACTTAATTGAAAAAAACCATCCCCTGTAGAAATTGGTAAGGACAATTTTATTTTTTGGGTAGTGATAAAAAAATTTATTTTAAAATTTGGGGTTTTTCAGGAAAAGAAAGGTGGGGATTTTGACATTTGGAAAAATTTAATTTCAATTTTAGGAATTTAAATTTAAATTTAACCTTAAAATTTCCCTAACAAACCCTCTTGAATAAATTGTTTAAAAATTGGCTGGATATTTGGGCGTAATGCGCAATATTGAAATATTTAACCAACATTATAATTTTATACATAGAAAAATTTGTACCCACTTAAATTCTACCGTCTCCTTTAGCAATAATGTCTTTAAAATTATTGTAAGGGACATATTTAAATAGTCTTCTCTATAGGAAATGAATGAATAATTGAATCAGTGAAATTTAAAGGTACTTTTTGCATTCTGCAACAACATGCAGACCTATAATAATCAGAGGCACAACAGCTCATGAAGGATCATGACCAATGAGACCAGCCAGCTGCTGGCCCCCGCCCACATGCTGAAGGAGATGTGGACGTCTAAAACCAGAATGCATTCGGTGGTTAACATGATGATCCCTGAGCCTTATGCTGGTTTTCCTTGGATTTTGCTACCTGTGTGCCCCCCAAGTCACCCACGATGCTGGGTGGGCCCGGTTCCATACATGGCCGAAATTTCATGAAAATTTCTTCCCCCAGGAACTCAACCCCTAAGGGAGCCCTGGCAGGATGCCTTACACTGGCAACAATGCAGGACCATGAACCCTACAGTCATCTTATTTCATTCTAAGTTGTCAGGTTTGTGTGAAACTAGATAAAAGAAAGCTATAATGGGTAAGTAAGCGGGGATTTTGGGGGAAGGGGGTGTATCTATAAAGATGCAGAAAAAATTTTCCCTGGTAAGTTTGTTTTTCCATATTTTGTTTTTACTTATTATATAGTTTTTTTTGAAAACTTTATTAAGAATAAGTACTCAAATAACTATCGTGTGACCACATTCTGCTAAATATACAGAAGTTCTCCTTGCCCCAACAATATAGGATGTCCATAGATTCTAATAATTCAGCATATGTTGTGGCTCTGGTTTTTGCAATATTGACGGTTTTTAAAATATCTACAGTTCTTTTTCTGTTTGTTAGTAACTGCAACCCCAATCAGTCTTGACATTTTATTTTGAAGCTCAGTTAGCTCAGTAATGGTTTTAAGTTATAATTAAATAAATTCTTATAAATGAGTTCTATATTTTTAAAAATAAGATGAAAAAGGTAGTTTTTTTCTTCTCCACTGCCTGAAATTTCCAGAGTACCCTTTGTAGACATTTTCCAAACTTGAGTCTGAGGGCGAATATTTTATTTAGATTATTATTCATTGAGATCCCCAAAATTTACTCTCCCTATTAAAAAATTAACAATAATTTGATTGTATTTTCCCCAATAATACAATCTGATTCCTTTGAATGTTGTAATTTCATAAGAAAAAAAATTTCTGTATAAAAATTAATTCTAACATTTCATTTTTTTATCCAATTCACCTGCAACAAATGGAAATGGCACCAGAATAAATCTTCTGATGATAACGATAAGGAACTCCACAAAATTTATTTGACAATAGTATTATAATATGTCTGTTCAGGATAAAATTTCCCCGGAAAAAGGACACACATGGGAAAAAACAAAATTCAATCCATCCTTTAACTGAACAAAGAAAAAAAAAAAGGGCGAAAATATTCACTCCCGAACAATGAATAATGCTAGTGATAATGGCTAAAGCAATAAATCCTTGAGGGAATTTAAAAAGGGACAACCCCATTTTAAAAAATTGGGTCTCTAATTTAAAAAAGGGACAACAAATTTTACAGAAGAAAATGAAAAATGTTTCGTGAAAGTGAAGCAAATTCAAATTGATCCTGAATTAAGCAGAAAATATTCATAAAAAACAATCATATTGAAGAACAAAAACATACAGCATTGACATACAACGCAAATTCAGACTTGGACTTTGTAAGGATATAAAACTAAAAAATGATTACATTGCTCCCTATCCATCCCCAACTAATTATTATCCATCTGCTATCACTGTGACGAAATATATCCCCTATTCCCGGCATTTATCACTTTTTGATAATAACATCAAATTCATTGGGACTGTAAAGAAATTACTTTCATTTTGTAAATATTTATGTACATTCATGTTTGTAGTTATGTATTACAATTCTTTAAGTGTAAACTTGACTTCTCCTTATTTCATAAGCAATACTTTGTGTCCAAAAATCTTCTTACCGGGAATTTATTTAACTATTTAATTTTGTAACAATACGCATATAAGGAATGATTTCAGGGGAAGTGTTATCACTACACTGGAGTAAAAAATAATTTCAATAATGGTAATCAAAAAAAAAGTCTTGGAATTTCACAGCCATCTGAAGTTTTTTTTAATTCTATTGAAAAAGTTCATTTGTCAGTTACAATGTTCTTCCTTGGGACCGTCGATTTGTAAAGCTCTTCTGAAATTGATAAATCATTAAAAATATCTTTATTAAAATTTGAGAGCTGGGTATCTTTCAGAAATTAGCTAAGGCCTTACCATCATCCATTGAAAATCCACATTTAAATAATATGTCACCACTCCATTCCTTCATTCATAGGCCTTCTTCATGAGTCCATAAAATATTGTTGTTGTTAATGCCTGGCATTGACAAAGAAGTCTTTTGGCGCACTCCAACACTTATGGGGAAAAAAAAGCGCTCGTGCCCAGCAAATATTTTCTAAGTCCCGGGTCATGGGAATGTTAAAGATGCATGTGTTGAAAAACATTCGGGAAAATTTGGGAAATTTTTCCATACCTGCATCTTGTAGAGCAGCGGTAGAGTGTTTCGATTCAGGTTTGAGTTCGGACATTGCTCAAGTTTTAATTTTATTTCTTTAGCGATATAAATAATATTAAGATTTTTTCTTTATTTTTCTTCGATAAAAATAACCTTTTTTTTACGTAAGTAATTATTATATTATATAAAAACCCATTTTCTTTGTAACATAGGTTGTTTATTTTATTTAAAGGAAGTCCCGAAAAAATTAAATTTGGGCTTTAATAAAACCCGTTTTCAATCTAAGTAGAATGAATTTGCCTCATGTCAATGCGGCGTGGTTCTTGAGGTCTGTAATAGAAAGTTGCGGGATGCCCTATAGCTGAAAATATTGACGTGTGTGTAGTTCTCCATGAGGTTGAAAATTCCCGGGAACCTAATATAAACAAACTTGCAGTGTGAGATAGGGTGCGAGACGGTGAGAAATGTGTGTGTAATAAGATGTGAGTGACAAAACTGACTTAGATCTTTTCAAATGAAAAACTTCAAATTCTAATTCATCAGGTTCGGGGGCCTCCCTGAAACGACAGTAATATGGGACCCAAAATGTTTTATTCTGGTCAAAGCGTTAAAAGTTTGTTTCTCTTCTGTAATTTTGTCATTCTGTTTACAAATATTCGGAAAAAACAATAGGAATTGCAAAAATTAATGCAGTAAGCCGGAATGCCCATAATTGGGATGGGAGTCTAACCGAGGTGAAGCATAGCAGTGATTTCGTTGTACTTGTGCGGATAAGTACAAATTTTTTGGGAAATTTTTTAAAAACTTTACAACTATGTTTCATCGGAAAGAAACTTTTTATAAAATAATTTAAAAATTCTAGAACCAACAGTGGTGTAGTTATTTTCAGATTCATGAACAACTTATAAATTTCCCCAAAAAAGATAAAATGTAATGCGGTATGACCAATTTAACTCAACTGGTTACAGTGCAAAATATGTGACTTACAGTGTAATGGACCTCGATTCGATAATATTAATTCTGCAAAAGGCCCTAATTGTAGGCAATCTTGAAAAAAGCATCCGAAAAATTTCTAGATGCCTAAAAAAAAAAAATAAAATTACCCTCTCTCTGTCGGACCGCAGTAGGGAATTAGAAATTGGGGGCCAAATATGAATGGATGGACCATCAATTTGACTTTTGGGACATGGCAAAACTTTTTAAAAACATTAAAGCCCCAAAAAACTTTGAAAAATACAAATGGGGAAAAGACAGCATCAAAATCACTTATGGGTTATTGCTACATGTGAAGGTAATTCTGACGACTTAAAAGACAGATTCATTTTGTTTTAAATCACTTTGTAGTATAGCCTACATGAACAGACATATAAAAATGTACACATTCACCAAACAATAGTGGGGGGAAATGGATCGAACCTGGATCCGGGTTACAATGCTCTGACAAATTTATCACCCTGCCTTTTAAAAAACCTAAGGGGACTAATCAGTTTTTTCCACCAGCAAACTTGAATCATCCAAATGAGAGATTGGTTTACACTCTTGGAAAACACTTTCCATATGATGGAATGGTAACAAAAACTATGAAAGCGATAATGGACCATAATTACAACTGAAAAGAGATGTAACTGGCTCCCGCTCCAAACTCGAAAGCCACTAAGCGATGGGTGGAAAAAAACCAGCAGGAAGGGAAAAAGTGTGGGGGGAAAATATATAAAAAATATTTTGGAAATACTAATAGCTCGTGGTTTCAACTTCAATTTGAGTCCCCATATTTTAAAAGGGTTTTCTAAACCTTGACTCAACTATGGGGAATAAATAAAAAACCTTTAATAATTTATTGCTGACGTGAAATAAACACGTATCTTTGTCCCTTCATAACAATATTTCCATCTCAAATACATTCACTCCCTCAGTAAGGCGTTGACTTAGTTTAAAATTTATCAAATATTAAACCTTCCCAGTTTGAACCCTTTCCCGAAGTCGTTCTAATCACAGAATGGAAAAAATGCATTTAAAACCCATTTTAATGGGGTGAGTTTGGGGAAAATTTTTATTATTATTATTATTATTATTATTATTATTATTTTTCAGTATACGGATGTGATAGGTCTGGTTTTAAAAATTTCTGCAATGAATATATTTACTCATTCTACACTGTATTTAAACTGAACTACAACGCAGTCTTAGAACGATCAGTTGTTATGCGTCAGAGCTTGCATAACACCTTTAATATTTTCAAACTTTAAGGCGTAGAGATGAGACAAAACCGTTAATCTAAAGATTACTTGGTAAAAACTTTATAAAAAAATTTCGAATTTTTTGCGGACTGCTCCTTTAAATAAATTATATACATAAAAACCCCCTAAAAAGAAACACAATCGTTCCCGAATTTTTTCCGTTTTCCCAGTTTTCGTTTTACAAAGGGTGAGTTTTGGAAGCTAAGAATAGACTATTCCATTATCATCCTGTAGGAAGAACACAATGAAGAAGTAATTTGAAATAAAAGTTACTAAGTACATGCAAAGTGAATTTTATTTTCATAATTATTAACTTACGTAATTGCAGCCTTTCTCTCTCTCTCCCTCTCTCTGCGTCCTAGTTTCTTGGCCCCACATTTCTTTTAAAGTGCATTGCCGTTTTTTTTGACGGGAACATTGTGAATTTCCTTTTCCCTGCATCAATTCAGAGTGTAAATTGCATCCTGATCCATCAGTTGTGTGACTGAAGTTGTGTTTGATGGAAAATAGATCAACTTCAGTCAGAAAATCAATCTTGGATAGCAGGTAGCATTGTCTAAAACAGTATGACCTTAATACCTTGACGTTTCATTGCCCCATTAAAATTATAAGCCACTCTTCCATGATAGAACTGGTCATCTAGGCTTTTTTTATTTTTTAAAACGCAGTTTCTTTTTTCCACTGTTATTTAACACTGTTTGGCATATTAACACAAAACTCAGAATAAACGAAATGTGAAACTAAATTGACACTACACTACAATTATTCCAGTTTTATTCTACTCCACTGTCCTTTATCACTGTATTGGCTTGTTGCACAAAAATGAGAATAAATGGCAGAAAATGCAAGAAAGGGGTTGGAAGATGTAACAGTACGGTCATAACCTGCCCGGGCATGACAATAAGCACAGAATAGTGACATGGTTAAAAAGCTTCACCCCCGCCTGACAAAGAATAACAGTCTTCCATCCATGTACAGTCACAAAAAAAATATGTCATGCTTCTACAGTATTATCCAAAATTAAAATGGTTTGAAAGAATTTAACAGTTCCTTTAAATTATCCATTTTAGATAGGTTTTACGTAAATGGGTGCCCAAAATGATTTCGTTTTCGTGTTAGGCGGTTTCCGTTTTAAAGTATTATTTTACATAGAAATCATTCTATTCCAAAATTTATTTTTGTTTGTGCAGGTTTCCTTTTTATGAGGTACGTTTTGAAGGTTTTAACGTATTATAATATCTTATATTAATTAAACAAACCGATATTTATCATTTATATTGTTATCGTTCTCTAGCGACATAAATAACATAAATTTAATATTAGGTTTGGAACAATACAGTTGCATAATACTGGTGTTAGTTTTTCCTTTTTATGATTACATTATACTATCTCACAACAATAAAATGAAAAGGAGTGACTAGGAATTGAATCTGAGCTATGCTGACATCAATTCCATTTCTTCCGATAAACTACGAGAGCACAAGTATAATAAATTTGCGAAAAAATTGCCCAATTCCCCTCTCTAAGATTTTCGGGTTGAAATTAGCCCAGGATGCGGGGGGCAAAGGCTAATTGTTTCCGGTTTCTGATCGGGTCAAAATCCTAATAAAACTAATTTTTAACCCTTGCGGTGAATTTCGGTGAAGTCTGGAGGGGCCAATTAGTCAAATCCACTCTTCTCATCTCCATGCTTGGCCCCCTAAGTTAAATAAGATGCAAAAGAAACAGTGGTGTGCGGAAAAAAAGGAAGTTACCACATTTATCCTTCCCAAGAAATACTGCAAACATGAGCAAAGAAGCTTTTAATAGAAACAGGAGCATATTCTGCAGATATTTGGAAAAAAGAACTAAGGAAGAGACTAGTGAAGTGCTTTGTGCGGGTGGCATTATATGGGAAGAAACATGGACATTACAACAAAATAGAGAAACAATAGAAGCTTTTTGAAATTGGATTGGGAAGAAAGGGCTGTGAAATGAACAGACAGGATAAAGAAATGAAGTTGTGTTGGAAAAAGTGATAAAAAGATGACGCTGAAACTTATTAAAAAGAAAAAGGAATTGGTTGGTCACTGGTTGAAAGAATAATAGCCGACATTAAGATATGTGGATCATATGGAAACTAAGATGAAAGCAGAAAATAGGAAAGATCGAAAAATGCTGGGTTTGCAGTAAAAGACCATGGGCAGAACACTTATGTATGTCAGGATGCCTGGAATGTCATGTCTGGGAACGTCGCTATTTGAACGACTCTAGTCGATTCCATGCCCCTCGACTGAAAGATGTTGATCGAGATGTGGGTAAGATAGACTAAATATTGAATCTTGGCTCCTTATTTCGTTTTTGAATGCTTAATTGTTTGAATATTCTAAGGCAGACGAGTAAGTTTTTTTGTTTATGCCAGGAAGATATTTTGTTGAGAATAAAATTTTTTTGTTTCTTTCCATTTGCAGCCATAATGTCATAATAAATAAGGGCAAAGTCATGGCATAATAATCATAAACCTGATGTTAATTACTAAAATAATCATAAAAGAAAAGGAGGAATTATGTATTTTTGTCTCTCTCTCTTAAAAAACAAAACAAAAGAACATTATAATCTTTTCGCTGTAAGAAAAATTCTAAGTAAACAATAACACGTGACTGAAGTCAGGCTTCATTGGCCACTGTTCAGCGCCATAGAGTCTCAGTAAGTGTTCCCGCCTACTGTTGACATTCTGTTTCATGTTAAATATTTCCCCTTACTCATGAAGCAGGCCTAACCTCACAACTATACATTCGTTTTCTTAGGAAACATATACTTTATAATTACTGTAATTAAATTTATTTTAATCTTAGGTGTAAGGGCAATCGCTGCCGGACAAAGATCGTGGCAGGATTTATGACGAGACAGTCCACAACTGCATCAGTTATCCCTTCCAGCTGGAACATGCGTTTGATTGACTTGTTCGAATAGATATCATTGGATTCAACTCACTTACTTTTATATACATTTAGGACTGTTTTTATCTGCTTTTGAGAGGGTTTCCACTCTTATGTTTATACCACACACTGAGGATGCAGGCCATACTTCAGTACCATGTGCTTACGTGAACAACTGCGACCTCAAGTGACACCAAGCTTGTTACAAGAACAGACTGTACTTCAGTATTACTAAATGAAATACCTATCACACCATATATATATCAAAATATAAAAGTAACATTTCTTTTACATAGCATTTTACATAAGGAGTAAAGTTACCATGTTTCATCGTATTTAACAACTAGGAATTCAATTTTTTAGTATTTTCAAGTAATACAAGATTATGTGGTTTCCAAATACGAATTATATTTTCCTGCACATGTGAAATGTTTCTGACTGAGAGCCAATCAGGGGTATGACGACAACGTGCTTATGTTTACATTAGGATTTTTCTCACAGCGCAAAAACAGTATAGCACTAGGCTGTATTCGAATGAAGGACCTCACGAATACCGTTGGAACGCCATAATATGCTATCAAGTAACACAGAATACTTTAATTATAACTGTACATATCAGACAACATAATCCAACAACATGTAACATCGGCTGTCTCCAAATTGTGGTGCCGTGATACCCGAAGGGAATTTTGCTCAGAGAGCAGCTACTTTTCTTATGACAACTGTACAATGTTTTCTTTCTTGTAGCAATGCTGCCATCTTTTGACGAGTTCCATGTTCATCTCTTTTCATTTGCATCACAAAAATACAGAGACAGATGTAAGGGAAATTTCTATTTTTCAGGTGGTTTGCCAAACAACCATGATCTGTTTTACATGACCTTTGGGGAATTATCTCGGGATTAGTAAAAAATTTCCCAGGTTTTATCTTTTTGTCCATCCGAATATTGTTGTTTTCAGCAGATCAGATTTACTTTTGATTGTTGTTTTACAGAATAAAATGAAGTCTGTTATTAGATAGTTATAAGAGTTGAGCATTCCCTTTCAGCCAAAATCGGATTGGCACACAAAAATGTTAAACACACATCCCACTCTGCCAAGTATGTCGATTATTTGTGGACCTGTTTAATATGTCCCCCTCTCCTTAAAGTTTTATTGCGAAATCAATCTGTGCTGTAATGTAGATTGTTTAAACTTACAAGTACTGTCCGGCCAGCAGCAGCCAACTCTGAGAGCTAGGAAGGGAGGGTAGGTTCTCAGTACAGTTAGCTGTGGGTAGGGGTGACTGTAGCATTCGTGCAGAAAACACTTGCTCAACCAGAAGGCCAGTGTGCTATATTATTATAGTGAATGTACGAGTATTTACGTTTTCTTGCTTTCTTCTTGTGTTTATTGTGATTGTGACTAACTGATTAAATAAAATAGTATGCTATTTGGAAAGGAATTTATATGAATATGCCGCCAAAAAGGAATAAGAAAATGATCTAATTGGAGATCTGCAAAATTATCAGTGCTGGGATGAGAGAATTCGCTAGAACTAATCCTTTTTAATTCCCTATAAATTATACAACAATAAGCGGCATTATGTGCAAAAATCGCAATCTACAATAAAAATAAATATACGTAAAGATAAATTACGAAAAGCAAATTTTCCTAATAAACCCCTCTCAATTCCTGGAAAAAATGCAAAACCAGAGCCGTCTTACGGCAATGCAAGTAGATGCTGTGATCAATACTTCGATCGCAGGACTACACATCTGCCCACAAAAGGGAGGAAGAAGATTTCAACTTATTGCCGAGCTGACGCATTATTCCATTTGATGAGTCATCTCTCCAAAGTTTTGATGAAGAGGTAAATTTTTAAAGGGAATATTCCGTCAAAAAGTTTACTAAAAGTTTGATTTTTTAAATTGGGCAAAAATTTGGGGTAAATTGGCACAAAGGGGTTTTGTTTTGACTGGTTTATTGGATAAAAGGTGAATCACTAATTTGATCTTCAAAAAATGTCACAAAGATAGTATATTGGCACTAATGGGCGACTCCTCATTTACCCCGGGGGTTGGTAATCCCCCAATCTCCTTGTCCCTCCAATTCCAAAAAAAACCCATTGATAGAAACACGAGATTCTCGGCCCCGGGTTTCCGTCTAATCCTCCCGAAGTCTCGGAGTCGGGCGGTTTGGTTGATAAAAAAGCGATATGCTGGGCGTGCCCCTATGGGGCCTGGCTTTACATTTCGGTTCTTTAAATTTACATTTTGCCCCTTTAAAATACTTGATCAATGTTTAAATTTTTTTGGATTATTTAGCTCATATCTAAAAAAAAAAGGAAAAAAAATCGAACTAAAAATTTTTTTAAAAAGTAAAAAAATTTTCTTGATAATTGATTTTTCAGAATAACATTTCCTTCTTTTAGGCTGTTTTTTTTTTTCACGCTGATGGGGTAAAGCAGAGAAATGTTAAAAAAGGAGGGAAATTATTTTTTAAAAGTATGGCCACTCAAATTTTACTGGTTCTCGAAAAAGGCGGGTTAACCCTGTTCCCCGGGTTTCTGAAAACTTTTTTTCAAAATTATGGTTCTTTAAAAACTCTTTTTCAAATATATTAATTGGTTATTTTTAAAAAAGGATTTAAAAAGTTATAGTAAATGTTTTTTTAATTAAGGTATTTTTTATTAAAAAAAATTTTTGAAACAGATAAAACATAAAATTTTAAAAAAGCTGGTTACAAAAAACCGAGACAAACAGCAACGAGAACTAGACAAAATTTTTAAAATAAATGTTTTTAAAAGGAAAGCATTAAAATTTAAACTTTCTGAATGTAAATTTAAATACGGGTTTTTTAACTTTTTTTTCCGTTCGTTCTTTTATTTGCCCAGCTTCTAAAACCACTTTCTTTGGGGCCCGGGTTAAAATTATTTTACAAACAATCATTATTTATTTATTTACAATATAAAATTATAAGGCCTATATGATTTCAAAAATTACCCTATTTATAGGGCGAAATAACAAAAAAATTAATCAATTTCTAATACTTGTACGGTCCCTAATATAACTTAAAGAAGTAAAAAATAATCCATCATAATAATCGAAAATCTTAATCAATCATCCTAATGTTAGATAAGTATGATAACAAAATTTTTAATGTAAATGATGTAATAATAATACAAATTTAAAATAATAATAATAATGCTTAAGAGTACGGTTTTGGCCCCCTATGTGAACATCGGCTTCGGTTCAAATTTTGGGTTTGGGGAAAAAAAGCTGGTTCAAAAAAACCAAAACAACAACATGAAATTTTGTTAAAAAAAATACTTTTTGGGCATTCTTCTTTCCTTTTCCCTTTCGGGCTCCTGAAATTTTTGTTAATTTGAATTTCCCTTTAAAAATCATTTTTTTTAACCTTTATTGAAAATCGCCCCCTGCATTATTAAAATAAATAAAAAGTAATTAATAATTAAAATAAAAATTGGGGTGGAAAACATTTGTTTGATAGAAGAATAAATTTTTTAATATTTTTAATTTAAATTTTTTAAAAAATTTAAAAATTATCATTTTGGGCAGGAATTCATTGGGGAAATGAAACTGTTTAACATTTTCTAAAAAGTCTTGAAAATCCCTTTTAAAAAATCCTCCAAAATTTTAAGTTGATTTGTAAAAAATTAAATTACGATCTCTTACTCTCCATAGAAAAATAAATTTTTTTTCTTCCCCTTAAAAAAATTTTAAAAGTTTGCACAAGGGTTCGGCGGCTATAATCTGGGGGGTGAAAATGTATTATTTTTTTAAAATCTTTTTTTTTAAATATCAGACCTATCAAAAATTTTTCCTGGAATAAAACTTATGACAATCTTTTTTAAGAACCCTTTATTAACATTTTCAAAAAACTTGGAATATTTTGGTTTATTTAATTCATTACAACCGCCCAAATAAAGTATTTTTAATGCTACGTAGCCTAAAATCTAAGTTACAACGAACTTAATTTATATTTCCCAATTTTTACTGAAATCCTTCACTAAACCAAAAAAGGGAACAAACATCAGACGAAACAGACTTAAAAATAGTCCTATCAAAATTTTCCCGGGAAAAAAACTTATGGAAAACGTTTTTAAAAAATTTTTTTATTAAATTTTTTCAAAATAATAAGCGAGATATTTCGGTTTATTTTTCAGGCCTTATAACCCCCCTTTTTAAAAAAAAGTATTTTTAAATAGCCTAAAATCTAAGTTACAACGAACAATTTATGTTCCCAAATTTTTTTCAAATCCGTTACCATTTGGTGAAAAGGTAACAAACATCAGACAGCAACAACATACAAACAAAATTTCAAAAAAAGGTTTTCGGCAGGATGATTAATTAATTATATATTTAAAAATTATTTTGGAAAAGCGAAAAATTTCCAGAAAAAATTTCCACAGATTTATTATTAATAAATTATTTCGTTGTCGTTTCCGTTCCCCTTTATTTTGGAATTTTTGGGGTTTTTCCCCCAACCCTTTAGAGCAAATGCTGGGTAACTTTCGGTGGACCCTGGACTCATTTTGGCATTATCATCTCATTCAGGGCTAGTATATAAGGGTTTATAAAGCATTAAGTAACTAATTTAATAATAATAAAAATTTAAAAATTTAATAATAATAATAAAAATAATAAAAATAACCCCCTTTTTTTTCTCTGTTTTATGAAAAAAATTAAATGACCTCAGGAGGAAGAGAATAAAAAGAAATCCCTTTTTTATTGGTTGAAACTTTTTTCAAGCCTGCTCTCAAAAACTTTAAAATTGAATTTTTAAAAAAGTTACATTCGGTTGTTCTGTATTTGGTTTGGGCTCTCACTTTAGGGGCAGAGGTTAAGGGTGTTCGAGAATAAGATTCTTAGGAAGATATTTGGGGCTAAGAGGGATGGAGAATGGAGGAAGTTACACAACGTAGAACTGCACGCATTGTACTATCACCTGACATAATTAGGAATATTAAATTCAGAGGTTTGAAATGGGCAGAACATCTAGCATGTATGGGCGAATCCAGAAATGGATATAGAGTGTTAGTTGGATGGCCGGAGGAAAAGGACGTTTGGAGAGGCAGAGACGTAGATGGGAAGATAATATACAAAAATGGATATGATGGTAGAGACTGAATTAATCTTGCTCAGGATAGAGACGATGGCGGGCTTATGTGAGGAGCGGCAATGAACCTCCGGGTTCCAAAATGCATTTGTAAGTAATTATGATCAATTTGCAGAAAGGATCTACTCTGTTTCGTAATTCTGTCCTTCCTCTTGCAAAAGTGTTTCCATTTCACATGCAGCATTTTATCAGGGGGAAACAAAAATATCTTTGTCAGAGTCTTTGGTCCTTTATAATAATATAAATAAGTATTAATTATTTATTTCGTCCTTTACACAGCACAATAATTACCCATGCTGAGGAAGATGCCGTTGCATAACAAACGAAACATCCAGATGTGAACGCAATATAATAATACAGTCGTGTGATATCCATTACTATAGGCGTATACAAACACTATCGAATGATTAAATATGCAATATCAACTAAATGCTGATAGCGCAGAAAGTATATCATAGCTCCAACCATAACTTGTTATTGTTTTAGACTAGCTTAGGATTAGGTAACGACTGAAAGTGCTGCATTATTTGCCTCTCCAGAAAGGCAATAAGTAGTTCATTAAAAATAGTGTGCCTTCTGTAAGAATGTCGACAATCATAATGTGCTGTATTATTGCATACCACACTGCTGTGCCTTCTTAAATTACTTTATGAACATATAATTTCAGAAAGAGTCACGAATTTCAGTGATGAGCGGCAATTAAGCCGGCAGTCAGTGTACGCGTTTACGTAGCGATAAAGTCGGCGTGCGATAACAGGCCGACCCGGTATTCCTGCGTTCGAGAGTGCCAATCTCGAGAATCACGATTCTCGGAACTGGCGTTATCGGCCCAGCCAGTCGCCTACGTGGCGAGGAGTAAGAGGCTGTTTGCCCGACTCTAATTGGCACTCATACGGAAGTGAATGTTAAAACAGATTAATAAATTGTTCATACGGACAGTAGCAACGGTTTCATACAAAATGCCAATTGATCTATAATGCAGGTAGGCCTACATCTACTGGTGACTACCATGGTCAAATGAACCCTGTCAATTTCGAGAAGTAGAGTAAGGAAATACAAACCTCCTTCTCAAGCTGCAGTGATTATGAATAACACCCATATCACAGTATACAAACAGACAAGGTTACATCAAGGTGTGCTGTGAAATAGACTTCATGATGACATGACTGCAGAAAAATAATTTTACATTGCTACTTATCCATGCAAAGATCTTTACAAACTAGCTCAGTAGATTCATAAAATAGATATATCATGCTTCCTTCAGTATAAAGACACTTGGCCTCAAATGCCAATGGGAAATTATATTTAATATGGGGATGTGGAAATGTCGTGATGTCAGCTTTTAGTCTTGACAAATATAATTTTAAAATGGCTGAAGGTGAAACGAACACTTTTAAGATTTAAAATCTCTTGTAACTCCATACAGTAGTTCACTATGAAGAAAAGGCAATATCAGCAATTCACAACAGAGAGCAAGTATTCTTAGGAATGAGCTCTATCACAGAAGGACTCAACACAAAGCACTTAGAATATACAGGAAAAGCAAAATGCAATGGATGCCTCAGAGAATCACTTCACATAAGATTATGCAAATACAAAAATCATTATCCATACCTTCTGTAACAAAAAAACACTGAAGATTCCTCTGATGGCACGAAAGACGATTTGGGATTGTCATCTTATGAAAGCACGGGGGTAAAATACAGGAAAGTTTTAATTTTTTTCGTAATACCAGCACGTTTTATTTTATTTTCGAATTTAATAAGTTAATTTTGATAGCCACGTCTGTGACTCAATAATAGCACGTTTGTCTTCCATCCAGGTGACCCAGGTTCGATTCCTGGCCAAGTAGTGATAGAATTTGTAGTGTAAAGGCAGACATTGCAGAGTATTTTTCTCGAGTTTTTATCTATCATTGCACCAACACACTACATCCTTCCCATTTCATCTATCTGCAATAGTTAAACACAGTTGGAATAGTCTTGGTGGGAGTATCGATTTCTGTTGCTGGATGTAGGAAGGGCTTGAGTCTCTGAGCTTATCAAGCTGCTTTTATGCAGATGGACCTGGTTCTATAAGAGTTGAGGCAGGATAGTCCACCTGTCAGAAAACAGATTCACAAATGTCACTTATGCCATCAGCTCAGACTTGAACAATCATCGCATATACAGTATATATAGTGACTCAAATTAATGTATACACTCTTTGAAACATTATATCTCAGCAACAAAATCAGACAGATAAACTGTTTTTGTGGTTTATGATTCAGAAGGCAGTGGAAAAAAACGTACAAATACATTCATCTGTTCATGGCATTATAAACAAAAACGTGGCAGCGGTGCTATAATCATTCGATCAACATAAGTGAGTACTGAAATATTATTGCAAAGTGGAGAATTTCACTGAGGTTCAACGGCGGAGAGTTGAATTTGGACTACCACCTATCACCACCACCAACAAGGTTAATAACCACAAGAGTGGAGAATTTCATTGAGGTTCAATGATGGAGAGTTGAATTTGGACCACCACCACCAGGTTAATAACCACAAGAATCCAAGACAAGTTTGGAAGTCTGTGGAACAGTGCAAGATGTGAAGGAAGGACAGTGTGGAAGAAAGAGAACTTTCACCGATAATGCAAGTGTTGATGCAATGATGCAGGTTTTTTGCACAATACCCAAAGAGAATCTGTGAGAAAATGTTTCGTGAGATTGGTATCGAAAATCCAGTGTTCATAGAATTTTGCGAGCTCAAAACGGGAAGCCTTACATTCTGAGATTTTCCCATGCACTAAAGGAGAACGCTCTGATAGGAGACTCCAATTCTATAAGTGATTCATTGACATGTGACGAAGAACATTTTCAAGATATGTTTGGTCAGATGAAGCCACATTTAAACTTAATGGCACAATTAACTGACATAAATTTGTGTGTACTGAGCTAACGAAAACCCAAACATCTTTGAAGAAAAAGGCTGTCAATCTACTAGTAGTATGGGGTGGTTGTCTTTCCAAGGGGATGATTCTTCGAAGGACTGTCTAAGGTGCATCTTACCTGCAAACATTGGAAACCATGATTCCATGTCTTAATGATTTCTTTGACAATGGAGAGGGGTATTACTTTCAACAGGATGGGGTCCAGCTCACTTTCACGTCAATGAGGAATTTTCTCAATCGCACATTCAATAAAAATGTGATAGGACGAAGAGGAGGAAGTGATACAGAGTTCCCGCCTCGCTCTCCCAGATTTAACCCTCCAGACTTCCTACCTTGGGGAGCTTTAAAAGGACACAGGTCGCCACAAAACCACAAACAATGGAGGAACTGAGAGATCCAGATTGAACATGCCTGTAATGCTATTCCATTAGCAACAATCCAGTTGGTGTGTCGTCCTGTTCTCACGTTGTTGGGATTGCACTGTGACAAAAGGGCCATTTTGAACATGTATGGGCTTAGGTATAAAATTGCAAAAGCAGTTTATCTGTCTGAGATCATTACTGAGATATAGTGTTTCAAAAGAGTGTACACATTAATTTAAGACACTCTGTAGGTTTGATGGGCACAGCAAACCTGTTCAGAGTCCAGCCTCAGAAAAGCCAAGCCAAGCAGCAAGTTAGTTTTAATACGAACATTTTACGCGCGAATTTAACACCAGGATGTTTATGTTGGCAACAGTGAGTCCGAAATTAGTCTAGATCAGACTAACAGCTTTAGAACTGATACACAGGAATACAAATAAAAATCCATAAAAGGCCCATAATTATTAATGAAATGGAATATAATTATTTAGTAGTAATAATTTATTTGATTGATACATACATTATTTGATATTATTTATGACCAGTTTATTCCCGATATTTTGTAGTCATCACGTAACTCTCACCTCGTTTAATTTTTTGCCTTTGAATTTTAAGAAAAGAGAAAAAAGAAAAAAAAAAAAAAGAATTACGTGAGTAATAATTTACACTTAGCATAACTTTTTTTTTTGACACTTCACCATCTCAATTATCAGTTATTATCCTAAGACAAGTATCACGAAAGAAAACAATTTGATGAATCTTAGAGTGCATATGATTTTCAAAGGGCAAAGGAGATTAAGACTTTTTACTAGAAATTATTATATTTCATATGTATCATTCATATATAAATTGACTTTGGGATACTGAATATGAAAATCTATCCAATTTTAGAAGAAATTATTATCCACAAGCAGAGAGTGGAACAGACTGCATACTCAAAACACCTTTTTCGATATCAGGGCCCACTGAAAAACTTGTATTTACAAGGAAATCTCGATATTGACTTTTTGTATCACAATACATCTATTCGTATCATATAACAAGAGTAGTAAAGGAACGCTCATTTTGGATCGGGGTCATCTTGTATTCAGATAAATATGGAAACATAAAACCTTTCTTTCTTTGCAACTGTTCTCACATCTGTGAACCTGTAATGCATTCCATAAGTTTTCTGAAAAGTATAAATATTAATACCTATCACTACATTTCGAGAATAAATATAAGTAATGTCAATTACATGCTTAACATCTTACCAGTGTCTCTCAAGTAAAGCTTCTGCTCCTGTCACATCATTAGCCAGTTCATCACTTGAGACAAGTCCCATCATACTATTTATCCATGACATGAGATCACGGTAGTCACTGAAAGCGTTGCCAAATCATAAGAGTCCAACAGCTTCTCACGGCTGTTGGCCTTAGCTGTTAACTGAGTCCATTCTTCATTGATCTCCTTCTGCTTAGCATAAGTCTGGTCTGCAGTTTCAGGATGTGTCTGCATCAGTCTATTTGCAGTTTCATCAAGCTGACGAATCTATTACACAAGAGAAATACAATAAAACTTCATTTATACGTTTTTATGGAAGTTTGAAAAAAACACGTATGTGAGAAAAATGTATAACTGAAATGGCATTTAATAACATCTGAAGTAGCAATGGAAAACTATATGGGAAGAACGAATTAAGGGGTCATGTACACCATTGAGGTTTAGTTTAGTAGCTTTTTTTTTTTTATCACCAATGCTTCTCCTTCTCGACTTGTGACCTAAAGCATGAGGATGTGTCATTCAGCAATATATACCATCTTTGGTGAGTTTGTCACTCACTTCCTGTAACTTGCATTTTATGAAACCATTTTCCTGATAACTTGTACAATTTTAAAGACAACTTAATGGAATTTGCAAGGATGCATAGTTCATACGAAAGAACAAAACTGACATCTATCACTTTTATATCTTTATGAGTTCTTATTTTATATATATATATATATATATATATATATATAGGGAGGAAAAAAACCACACACACACAGAGAGAGAGAGAGAGAGAGAGAGGGGGAGGGAGGGAGGGAGGAGGGAGAGGAGAGGGAGAGGGAGAGGGAGAGAGAGAGAGAGAGAGAGAGAGTGTGTGTGTGTGTGTGTGTTCTTAGTTCATTGGAAAAAAAATCCAGAAAAATATTTCGCTCATGTATTGAAGTGATTGAGGTCAATTTTGTTAAGGCATTCATTGTAAATAAAATGAAGTAAAAATGAAGTAAACAATGATTAAATACTTAGAAGGTCGAAATACAACAGTGTTCATAAGTTAAGATTTAAAATAATGGAGATAATTATTACAGTTGTCTGAACACTATTTATTGATAAAATAATAAAATAAATAAAATTGGTTAGAAACCATACATGTTTCGGGGGCTGTGCTCCCCCATCATCAGTGGTTGTACCACGACTATGGTGTAGATGTTCTACCGCGTCGTATCTTAAAGAGGAAAATTATGAGATATCTGGGAAACAGTTTTTTCAACACAGACTGCACTCAGCAATTTAATGAACTGTAAACTGTTAAAGGTAAATTTATTTTAATTCTAAGATTTGTTTAATGTTGTAGAAGAATTATGTAGACACTAACACCAGATTTCAGAATGGACTTCAGGTTGGAAGCAATACATTTTTTAATATTATTAAATGCAGACAGGCCAATGGTGCACATGACCCCTTAAGTCAATTTAACAAAATTTTCAGAAGAGAAATATATACAATCTTTGGGACTACAATATAGTAATCAAATGTATAATACATTCTTGAAGAATGTAAGATTATTTGTAGAAAATCTTAGCTGTTTAGAGCCAAAGCTGGCTGATACAGTACATTTAAATTCCCTACTAGAACAGTTGACAGCACTACTAAAATAAAAGATTATAACACGATAAATTTACCTTATCTCCCAATGCTGCCAAATCTCTTTCCAAGTCCTTCATGTTTGCGCTGCAGAGCTTGGAACACTACGTAGATCCTTGCCTAAGTCATCGTTATTCAATGCTTCATCCTTCTCTTGAATCCAGTCCTTTGTTTCATCCACATCACGATGGAAACGCTGCACCTCATGTGCAGAGCCCAACTGAGTGGCACGTTCTGATGTGAGTTATTTTCAAACGATGTCCACTTCTGGTTCAGATCCTGGTATAGAAAATAAATGTAAGCTGTATTGCATGAAAGAAAGACATGACAGGTAAGTGTGGAAGGGATCTTCGAATTCTACTGATGAGAATGTAATATTACTTTCACCATTAATACTGCTACCACCAATTTCACTTAGTCTATCCTTTTCGGAATGGCCCATCTCTCTCTTGTTATTTTGACTTGTAAGTCAAAACTGGATAACAATTTCTCTATATTCTCTGTAAATATGACTAATCCATTTTTCTGTAACAACTTGGATTATCTCATTAACATTCAGAACATTACTACTTACAAATGGCTTTTAAGGAACCCGGGGGATTCATTGCCGCCCTCATAAGCCGCCATTGGTTCCTATCCTGTGCAAGATTAATCCAGTCTCTATCATCATACCCACCTCCCTCAAATCCATTTTAAAATTATCCTCCCATCTACGTCTCGGCCTCCCTAAAGGTCTTTTCCCTCCGGTCTCCCAACTAACACTCTATATGCATTTCTGGATTCGCCCATACGTGCTACATGCCCTGCCCATCTCAAACGTCTGGATTTTAAGTTCCTAATTATGTCAGGTGAAGAATACAATGCGTGCAGTTCTGTGTTGTGTAACTTTCTCCATTCTCCTGTAACTTCATCCCGCTTAGCCCAAATATTTTCCTAAGCATGCTTATTGTAGGGATTCGTAACAAGCTGTTTTTACGGTGAAGGGTTGTTAGCCCCCTTCACCCAACCCCCAAGCTGGAGGACCACCCCTTATCGGCTGTCCACGACTGCTTATTCAATATATTAGCAGCTACCCTCCATATCTACAGCACATGTCCAAACTTTGTCTATAAATTTAATGAATTAATACTTACATTCTCCTCAGAATAGTGAGGCTGGTTGAGTGGAAGAGAAGGCCTTATGGCCTTAACTCTGCCAGCGAAAATAAAACATTATTATTATTATTATTATTATTATTATTATTATTATTATTATTATTATTCTTCGGTTGAAGCTTTTATCATCTAGTCTGCTGTCATAAAATCTGAAAGTTAGAATTTATAAAACAGTTATATTACTGGTTGTTCTGTATGGTTGTGAAACTTGGACTCTCACTCAGAGAGGAACATAGGTGTTTGTGAATAAGGTGCTTAGGAAAATATTTGGGGCTAAGCGGGATGAGTTGCAGGAGAATCGAAAGAGTTACATAACGAGCTGCGCGCGTGTATTCTTCACCTGACATGAGTAGGAACATTAAATCAGGACGTTTGAGATGGCAGACATGTAGCATGTATGGGCGAATCCAGAAATGTATATGAAATGTTAGTTGAGACCGGAGGAAAGACCTTTGGGGGAGGCCGAGACATAGATGGGAGGATAATATTAAAATGGATTTTGGGAGTGAATATGATGATAGAGACTGGATTAATCTTGCACAGGATAGGATCGATGGCGGGCTGTGGAGGGCAGCAATGAACTCGGGTTCCTTAAAAGTTTTGTAAGTAATTATTATTATTATTATTATTATTATTATTATTATTATTATTATTATTGTCACGGTCTTCGAGATTAAAATTTTAAATCGAGATCCAATGCCACTGCAGTGAATTTATGAACAAAATTTCGAAGTTTCTTAGATCTGTGCAATACAATCAGTCTCATCAAAAAGGTATATACTAATGTATCTATCTACTTTTACCATCTTTATTCCTGGATATGTCAAAACTTTTCTCTTTGCCTTCCTGCTGTGAAGCTGATGAGTAATTATTACTTATTACTAATCCCTCACATGCCCTTTAAACCGGAAAATCAGCATTTGTTATCAAGGTATGTTTCCCCTTTATAGTTTGTCTTCACTATTATTTTAAAGCCTAAAGCCCTATTTGAATTCAGGCTTTATTCCTTCAGGAGCCCTTTTGCTTGCCCAGAATTTTGCTCTTTGGGTTACCATTTTCTGCTACAAGGCGGTGTTTCTTCTCTCTAAACTAAGATGATGCTGGCAAGAAGAGAATTACATATATTAATGACCATTTGGTCAAAGTCAATATTCACCACTTATAAGCGTTACTATGCCCTGTCACATAGAATAGTTAAATTTTCCTTTTCATTTAAATTTCCAATATGAAGAAGTTTTGTGTATCTTTTCGACAATAAAATGTATAATCAAAATGTAAAATCAGACATTCAAGTTACGAATATGAACTGTCTCTTTGTATGGAAAAATGATATACTACAGTCTAGAAAGGTATTGACAGTTCAGCGGCTGAAAGCATCAACATGGCAGCCGCTCAAACTAGCCAATCAGAGACTATGACAACGCTGATGCTGCTGACTTTCGCAGCGAGCACGTAGTAGCCAGTTGCTTTGTTTGAAGTATTGAATTTTCGTTTATTGTGTTACAGCAAGTATTGGTGTTCTATCGTTGTTGTTTTCGTTGGTATATTGTTGTTAATGAAGGTAGAATTAGTTTGAATTTAATTTTAAATTTAATTTAGTTGTGAGTGTATTTGTAACGTGATTTATAGTGTCCGTGTGTTTCACTTATATGATGTCGCAAGGCATCACTCCTGTGTAGCGGCACAAAACGAACCACAGGCTCAGAAGGAAAGAAAATGCTACAAGGGACAGCAAGAGGTCTAGAAGTAGTGGAAAGGTGCTCCTCTTACTAGTCAGGCGAGAGGAATGGTTGTAATGTGTGGGACTATTTCGAGAAAGAATATACAATGGTGAGGCTCTTATTCAGTACAACAGATGGTAAATAGTAATGCGAAGGCTCTCAAAGAGGAAAGAACACCATCGCTAAAATAGGAAAGGAGAAATTTAAATTGAATGAGCAAGAGGATGGACCTTCCAGACTTGAAATTCCATGGCAGAAAGGAAAGTGGAAAAGTGGGTGATAAATTTAAGACGCCTTTCAGAAGGATGCAATCCGGCATAATATATATTTTTATATATTAACAATGGAAGGAACATCCTGTTTTAAAACTGCAAACTTTGCTTCGAGATGTGGATCTTTTCTGCAGGGAGTGTTTTTCTGCACACTGTCTTAAAGAATTTAGGTTTCAAGTATAAAAAATCAAATGTATCAGTAAGGTATTAATAGAGAGAACTTATCGCTACACACTATGTACACTTGATCTAAAATGAAGGTGCCCAGCGTCTGAGAGACTAAGTTTGAATTGGGTATTTCTGTGAGCACTCAGGACAGCCAGGCTTATTCAGAAAGGATTTGTGTATATTCTTCTAGTAGTTATAATGGAGAATACAACTATTAATCCTCAAATCTTCCGAGAAAATAATTCATATACGAGATTTAAAACAGACAGATCGTTCAGAGTGTTTAAACAGTGAATATTATAACACAAATACTATATATACTATATAATAGGATTTCTCAAGTAGATATGACCATTGTTGAATTTACAATGCCATTCTCACTGCAGTAAAACTCTCAGCGTAGTTGTAGTGATAGCTAGCAGTTCGTAGATTCTGATCCAAATCTTCATGGAGTTACTAAACTTTTTTTTTTGCCTTTTAAATGCATCAGTGAAAATATAACAGACTTCCGTTTTTTTTTTTTCCTTCAATCTTTTCCTTTATTATTTTTCGTTTGCTAAAACTTTTGACGCTAGATGGAAATAACATTAAAGACGACAATTAGGGTCTTTCATATTAAAATTCTTGTTAATTTTTATTAATCCTGCTGCTTTGCACTCTATTGCCTAAGTAACATTCAGTAAAATGTTGACAGTTAGGTATATGTACACCTTTACATACAAAAATTTTTTTTTCATAATTTTGCTCTTAAATTTTTACAATTGAGAATGGTCCAGAAAGAGGATGAAGTGAACAGTCCCCTTTAAAATGTCTAAATTGTTTATAAAAATTATTTTGTTCATATTTGACTACAACTTGAAACATGAGAGCTCATGCAGTTTTTAAAGATAGAGCCACAGTTTTTCTGTTTTATAATAAAACTATTCTTTAGTGCCTGACATATAGCTATTTTTACTTTCATTTTTCATTAATTAAATATTACCATTTATGTAACTTATACTAATTTTTTATGTTGCATAAATCATGAAAAAAAATCCATATAATTATTAACTATATTAATGTTATTTTACTCATTGTCAGGCACTAGAGGATTTTTCAAGCTTCAAAATGACACCAATATCTTCTTGGTATCACCATATTTGGCTGAGATATCATGCTTAAAAAATTAAATATTCAAAAATTACTATCTACGGAAATGAGCCAAACTTTCAGAGCCTAGAAGACTCTATCATCATAGGTCACCTAAACCAACTTCATGTTGGTCAGTTTAAGCTTCTTTCTGCCTCTCAAATACCTCCTCAAGTTGGTTGTTACGGTTGTCAGCCTTGAGGTCTGTGAATATAGGGGAAAAATTGGTCGTTGTCGGTTACAGTTCCGAGTAGCTCAGTGGTAGAGCGTTGGTACGTTAAACCAAGGTCCGGGTTCGATACCCGGCTCCGGAAAAATTTTTTCCCTCGAAATTTTCAAATCAACTTTACGGGATTATACGAATCTTGATTGCATAATCCCGTCACTGTTCGTTAAGAAAACCACAATTTAAGTCCCCGGGTTAGTGTGCACTCGAAGTTGTTGCTTGCGGTTGTCAGCCCACTTTGAGGTCTGTGGATATAGAGGGGGAAAAATTGGATCGGTGTCGGTTACAGTTCCCGAGTAGCTCAGTGGTAGAGCGTTGGTACTTTAAAACCCAAAGGTCCCAGGTTCGATACCCGGCCCCGGAACAATTTTTCCCTCAAAATATTCAAATCAACTTTACAGGGAGTTTCCTGAAATCTTGATTCACCTCCTCCTTGTTTTAACTTGTTTAATGTTTTTTTTTTTGGCATTTTGTCCTTGTTTTCCCTTGATGCAACAAATCCTGCAATGGTGTTTGTCAGGGTTTATGCCCATCCTCCTCAAATTTTAATTTCTACTTTTGGATTCTTATTAAAATGACGTACATCATCACTGACACACAAATTTACAGTTTATGACTAACAGTAAAGATTATAAATTATTTCATTATGTAAAACGTGTTTCAATCTAATGATCATCCCCTGATATCTATGCATCTATTTTGGGACTAGAAAGAAGTTTATTTTACAAGCAATGCTGGACAAGGGATTGACAGCTATGAGGATCCTCCAAAAGTAATCCACAATATTTATTTAAAATTATTATTTTCATAGAATGTAGATTCCATCCTTCAGATACAATAAGTCACTTTTCCCATAATCCCGCACCTTTCAACTGCCTTATGCCACCTTGGAATGAGAACATAATATACCTGCACGATAGAAGAATGGACCAACACATCTGTGCCACTCTTCAGTAGCGTGTGCATGAGGGAATGTCATCTTCAAGCCTCATTCCTTCAGTTTACCAAAGAGATGGTAATCACATGGTGCCAGATCAGGACTGTAAAGCAATTGTTTTTCAGTGTTGTCCATCAAGTTTTTCTGATCTGGTCTGTGATCTTGTGACTGACATGTTGCCATGCATTGTCGTGCAATAACAGAACATTCTACTTCTCGATGTGTGTAATTAGACATGACTCAGTTGAGCTTGAAGTTTCTTGAGAGTTGTCACATATGCACCGCCGGAATTAATGATGGTTCTGTGTGGCATAATGTCCACAAGCATGAGTCCTTCTGGATTAAAACATAGTAGCCATAACATTTCCTGTCAAAGGCGCAGTTTTGAATTTCTTTCTTGGTGAATTTGCATGATGCCACTCCATTTATCTGCCTCTTTATCTCAAGCCAAAATCGTGGAGCCATGTTTCATCTTCTGTCCACAATTCTTGAGGAAATTCATCTCCACCATTCTCACACTGGTCCAAAGTTCGCTGCACATTGTTTTCTGGTTTCTTTGTAGGCTTCTGTTAGCATCCTCAGAACCACCTGCTAAAAAATTTTTAACCCCAACTATTTCAATGCTCTCTGCACACAATTGCTTCTAGTATTCCAACTTGGGTGACAATTCTTTTTCACTGTTCGTGTTTGTCAGCCACAGCCATGTTTGTTAAAGTGCACGTTGTCCAGGTCTTCGATTGCATTGCAGGGTCTTCCCTGCAAAAGGGGTATCGAATATTGGCGGCCTCTTTCCAAGATAATCTGCTTGCCCACCGACTAACCATACTATGATCGACAGCTGCATCTCCATGCCACAACCTCTTGTAGATATTTCCCTGTGTCTCATTCTCTGGCACAGGAACTCGATAATAGCACATTGCTTCTGACGAATGTCAAGTACAGCAACCACCTTGAAGTACCATTGTGGCGCCACTCACAGGAACGACTTAAATTAAATTTGAATACAAGAGGAAGAAAGGATGTATCTGTGACCTGCATAAATTGTAAAGGTTTTAGAATAAAAATTAAATTTAAAGGAAATGTTGTGCATTAGCACGGAGTGATATTCATGAAGTGACCGTGGCTGATGATGCAGAATTTTGGAAAATGGGACTTATCTGGGAAACCGCAAGGCATAAATCGAAAATTCTTATATCAAATTAAAGAGGAGAAAAATTCTCTATTAAAATATTTATATTTTGAAAATTCTAATTTTTCATCATTTTTTGCGTTTTGTGGGTGTACATATACCTTAATAATATCGCAGCGGTAGAGCATCTGGAATGCAATTATATCCATTGGTGTTTGAATGATGAGTCGTGATATCGAATAAGTGCGATTTTCCGTGATAATTGAATTACAAGAAGCTAATAAACTCAAATCGATGACAAAATATACATGATTTTGATATATCAATTGACTTTGAAACTGGAATTCTTGCATTCCCACTAAAGAGAAGACCTTCGTGGATTTATTAAGAACTTGTTACTGAAATTAAACAAAGAGAATAAGAGAAGTTGGAGCAGAATATCGGGAAGATGATGACGTCCAATTGACTTTGAAACTGAAATCCTTATGTTCTCACGAAAGGCAGCGAGCTGCAGGAAGCCATCTGTTCTTCTGAATAATACATTAGGACGGGCATTTATTTTTCTTTTTCATGAATAAAAGAAGCCATTCCACGAATTGATACCAGCACTTGGTTCAAGATATAATACAAACCTTGGCTCAAAGGTCAGGGTGCGACCTCTGGGAAGACTCGAAATTGATGCCTAACGCTAGGGACGTATAAAATGGGTTGACATGGTAAGGTTTATTCAAACCGCAGTTGGTTCGCTCTCCATATGGCGAGCTACTCCTACAGTTCAAGAATAACGTAGTTTCTCACAAAAGTATGACTTTGCTATTATCTGTTGCAAATGAAGGGAACAGTTATTATTATTATTATTATTATTATTATTATTATTATTATTATTATTATTATTATTATTATTATATCATGATAATCATCAACATAATCATATATCTGACTGAGTAACCCTATTTTGAAATACAGTATGTACTTGTAGGCTGCAGTTTGCTTCACATAAATTGAGAAATATAAAAAAATACCGGTAAATGAAAAGTGTGAACCCAAAACTCGCTCAGTCCATTCAGCCATTTTTAAGATTTATACGTATGGGGGTATATCGTAAGTAACTGATCCCTTGAAAAAATGGCTTATTTTTACGGTTTTGGCTGTGCTGGAACATTCCTGCCAGAGCTTTCCAGAATAAGAAGGCACATATATATGGAGCTAAAACGACATTTCATACAAGTTGAGAGGATGGGAAAGCATTTCTTTCCCCTTCTTGCCCTATGAGTTCGTCAGTAACAGGGCTGTAACTGCTACCTCTTATACTACCCCCAAGTTGTACACACAAGAAAATAAAATATTAAATAAAAAGTACTTAAGTGAAGTGAATACGTGTTACCAGTCATTAAGTTCTAATACTGAGCGCATAGTGGCGTTGTGGTGCACTATAGCAGCATAGGTGGCGCCATGGTATGATACCTTGTCAGTTAGTCTCGACCCAACAAAGACAGTTGAGTGCATGCACTGTAAGCAGAACTGACGGTCTTTTTGAATGCGACGGTGATTTGAATGCGCGTCGGAACTCGAGTATGTTGCAGTTTGAGCAACGAACCCAAACGTCACGTTTTTGCCAAAAATTAGGCGAACTGCTATAACCGATCATAACTGGAGACGAAACATGGTGTTTCCTTTACGATCCATCTGAAGCGACAATCCGCCACCTGGAAAACGCCATTATTTTCACGACAGAAAAATCCGTAACAAGACAGGTCAAAAGGCAAGGTGATGCTTTAACAGTTTTTATTCAAAATGTAATTGTTCATAGAATTCATCCCACAAGGGTGCAACTGTAGACAAGATCCTGTACAAAGAGATTCTTGGCCGTTTAAGCAATTCAATTTAAAACAAGCGTCCCGAGCTTTGGCATAGGAGGAATTGGCTGTTGCTACACGACAACGCCCTGCACATCGCTCCATCCTTGTCCAAGAGGAACTTGCAAGGCAACAGGTCGCTGTTTTGCCACCCTCCGTGCTCACCTGATCTCGCACCATGCGATTTTTTCTCTATCCCCGCGAAATCAATCCTAGGAGGCGTAATTTTTATGCGGTTGAAAAGGTCATGATCACATAAGAGAAGCCGTACGGCATCTTCCTGCCAACATTTTCAGCGGTGCCTGCAGCCACATGCACACCAACGTTGGCAGACGTGCGTAGCGGCCATCGGCGACCATATTGAGGAGGATGTCGATCTGTTTAAGTGTACGCCGTATCACGCGGCACCTTCTGAGACATCCAGATTCTTATGGGTGCCTACCCTTCAGGCGTCAGTGTCAGAACTTAATGACTGTACCACGTATAAAATATAGTGACACAGATGTTTGACAATTACATTATTGTGTTTATATTGTAGTGTCGTTCTTACAATATTTTCATCTAATAATATTATAATAAGGAATGTTAGTTTGTATTATAAAGTCAGGGGGGAGTGACACAGTGCAGATTATCCCATTGTGGGTATTGTAGAGTAGCAACTAGCGGTGGAGAAAATATGTATCGTCTGCTGTCAGAAAATATGCCCAGTCTGTAACCCAACAATAAAAGAAATATAGCTTTAGTATGCCAGACTTTCAATATATAGATTATCAGTAAACATTTTCAATAATATAATTTTTCACTCTGTTCAAAGTCAGTTAGTCGAACGTTATTAAGATGGACAGTAGCATCTTCCCCTTCACTGATGGTTGAGAGTGTGAGTAGAAGGGAAGACCTATCAACCAAACTGAAATGGGGATTATATCAGGCTAGTCTATGTCGACTAGCCAGTGACAGTGAAGCGGTGTTGCCTAGTTAAATCATAACGAAGTCTCGCTGGAACGTCGCGTATTAGTTTCTTTCTTGCGCGCACAATACTTATGGCTAGAAATGAATTTTAAGCTGTGCTATTCGATAGAACTACACATACTGAAATCAACTGTACAAGAATGGTAATTGTTTGTCAACTGGCTCGCGTGTTATCGCTTCAAGATTAAACAGAGATATCCAACCTACTGCATAGAACATATTTTGGTCTGAAGTCCCTCTCTGTAAACGAAGATAGATTCTGTTTATTTTCACATTCAGATGTGGACTGTTTTCTCTTGTGTAATGTGTAACTTGCCGTAACAATGTCTCTTGAAGGGATTGCAATTGGCTCTGATGTTTCATCTGTTATACGCAAAAGAATACTCCTACTCTCACAGGCGAGGAGTATGGTATTTTCTGTATAAAATTTTTCTAAAGGACTAGCTTATGATGCAGTGCGTGTCAGTTTCTCACAAACAAAGAATCTGACTGCAGACGCGTGTGGTTTAGAATTGCATACGTTATCTCGTGTTCTCAGACAGGACAAAGAGACAATTAAAATAGGTGTTATACCTGAATTTACGTCTCCTAGAAAATAACGCAAAACAAATGTGTTAATTATTTGTACATTAATTTTCTGAACCGTGTATTACTTCATCGTACGTTATTTGAAATACATTAGTAGTATGTGTTAGCAGTGCCGTTATAATAGAACGTGGAAAGAAGAAGAAAGCTGAGAATAACCTTAGGTACGATTTTCACTTTTCATTGGAATATTATACATGTATAAGACGAAATATTGCATAAACATATGAGATACTTGGATGATACAGTATTGTAAACATATTCACTCCTGCCTCTTTTTCCACGAATTATACAAAGAGTATTAACAACATTCTTCGTTAAGAGCATTAGAAAACTTTATAAGATGAAGCAATTTAATTACATTTCACTTTTAAAATAAATACATACATGCTAGGAACGAGGAGATTTTATAATTCCAAAACTCAATTTCTATTTTAAAACCTTTTTTCTTATATATAACACTATATTTTTAAAAATTCAATTTTTCCTTCAACATATTAAAAAATTATTGGGGTTTTGGGTTTTTATATTCCCTTTTGTATTTCCCCTTCACTGTAGGTTTATATTGCCCGAGAGTGATAGAACATAAACCCTGGACCTCTAGGTAGGTATAAGCTTGAAGTTAAATTAAAAATTAATAGGCTTGATTTAACAAAGTAAAAAAATAATCTTCAATTTCAAAGGAAATAATAAATTATACATATTGCTTATATTCTTATGCCGGATTCTTACCGAAAATGAACCCCGGACCCCTAGATATTAAAAATTAGATAATAAAATTAAATTGATAGCATTTAACAAAAAAAATAAAAAAAAACTCCCGTTTTATATAGTCGAATTATATGTGAAGCATTTTTGATTTTTGCATTATAGCCAGATATTCCCGAATATAGAACCCCGGACTCCTAGGTATTATAAACCAGATCAAAAATTTATATAAATTTTTTATATATATTTAAAAAAGATGGAAAAGCGTGTACTAATTATGGCAGCATTGGAAAAAGGACCTTTTCCCACCCTCGAAAGGTTTTCAAAAAAACCACTAATGGCAATCCAAAAGTATAATAAACGCTGGAGATGCTTTTCGTCCCCTGCGAATTTCTTTCTCATTGGTGAGGTTATTTATAATAACACTTTGATGTGTCACTAAATTGGCTAAAAATTTTTTTCCCAAATTTTCAACACAAATAGATGACATTTTTGTATATGGCTAATATAATGTTATTTGTTTCAAATATAATCTGCATCATTCGATGTACGATATCTAATTTTTTTAATTTCAGTATACAAATACCCCTTAACAATTATCACAAAATACTAAAAAAACAGTTGTCCTTTGGAATACATCATGATGCCCCGAAAGGCATAATTTATTTGTATGCAAGATTAAAATTTTGGGAAATTTGAAAAAAGCAGGTACCCGTCTTCTGAAATTTATCAAAGGGGGAAAAATTACAACCCCCCCCCCCAATATGTTTCCTCTTTTCTAGGCTAATGTTTTCTTTTTTAAAAATGTATTCTAGTGCGTTTGGGAAAGCAGATAAACAATAACTGTATGTTTCTCTAAATTAAATTCAATATTCTCTTTGGGCGATATATTGCTTCATGCAGGCTACACAGCTGGCATTTTTTTCTTTTACGAATGCGGTCATACTATTGATTTTCTTTTCATCAAACTATTGCTTTCGTTTTTTTTTATTTCCCTGTGTTTTTAAAATAACTACTGAACATCGTGCACTGAAGTTGGTTGCGACGGTTGTCAGCCCCTTTTGGGTCTGGGGAATGAGGGAAAAATTGGATGGGGTGTCGGTTGAGTTCCCGGTAGCTCAGTGGTAGGCGTTGTCGTTAAACCAAGGCCCCGGGTTGATCCCGGCTCCGGAACAATTTTTCCCTCAAAATTTATTAAATCAACTTTACGGGAATACCTAAATTTTTGTTTTGCATAATCCCTCACTGTTCGTTAACAAAAAGCCACAATTTAAGTCACACAGGTTAGTTCCCTGGTTTTGTGCGGTTGTCACCCCCTTTTGGGGTCTGTGGATATAGGGGGAAAAATTGGATGGTGCGGTTAGAGTTCCCGAGTAGCTCAGTGGTAATTGGTCTTTAAAACCCAAAAGGTCGGTTGATACCCGGCCCCGGAAAATTTTTTCCCCTCAAAATTATACTAAATGTCTTTGGTTAACAAATTTTCATATTCGTTTCATATCAGATAAGGGTTTTGAATTTATCGTGGGCGAGATATTATCAGGCTGCAAAATTCGCTCATGCTTTTTTTAAAAATTTTCTAATTTTCAGGAGATTTACGATACCTTCGGTTTCTCTCCCAATGAAAGGGTTAATTGCAATATCGGTAATTCTTTTTTTTCCTGACATTTTTATATACCCTTTCTCAAAAACGTGTGTTTAATTCTTTCCTACTTGGTATTTTGCTCTCTCAAATCATCGTTGTCAAATGAAATGCCTAAATGTTGTTTTTGACTACTAGTAGGCAACCTCAACCCCTCTCCCGCCTCCCTTACAATTTCTGTCTCACTTTAATCAAATTTCCTTTATCTGGTCCTTAAATTACTGAAACGGGGAAGTATTGGTGATTTCTGAAGTGAAAATCGTTCAATTTATAAGGGTGAAATCAAAAAAAATTTTTTGTACCCTTTTCCCTTGTCTAATTTGGGAAATCTGAGAAACTTTATTAAAACAATATTTCTTCTTCCCAGTTAACATAATCGAGATGGACATTTCTAAATGAATAGTTTGTTACACAAGACCTTTGAGACAATACTGACACTTGAAATTCTTTATATAGTTCATCTATAAAGTTAAACTAGGCTGAGTGTTTCCTTCATACTGGGTTATTCACCTTGCATACAAGAGTCTGTAACAGGAGGTTTGGTCATCTTCCGGTAATTTTTTTTTCCCCCACCCCTTGTTTTCTCCTTAAATATATTTTACTCTCCTCTTCCTCCCCAATTGTCTTTTAATTATTTTTAACATTAAAGAAAAGTAAAAATTGTTTTGCTTTAAATTTAATTGTACAAGTTTGATTTAAAGAATACACCATGTAGCACCATTTACATGCATACTTGTCTAAATCTTGGAGTGTATTTGAGCATTCTTGTTTTCAACCATTATTTTATATAATTCTGGATTGCGGTGCTAAAAGGGGGGATAATTTTTGTTTAAGCATCAAACAAAATAGGTACAGTAGAACAGCACGAGAATTAAGATCTGTACAGATCCCCAATTACTAAACTTAGGCACCCCTATGCCATATGGGTCCTAAAAAATTTTCATTTCCCCCTACGTTTTTAAAAAAAATTTAGGGTTTCCCTACAATGTTTCCCCATGTGCCTCCATAACACTGGGGGTTATTGTTTGGCCTTTTAAACCTTGCATATACAATCAATGCATCTCCCAAAAAAAAAAACCTTATAAATTGAAAAAGGTTTTTACTTAAATCACAAAAACCACTTCAGTGCTACCCTCACCCAGGTTAAGTAGTTGAGTTAATATTTCAAAACTCTTGTTATTTTGAAAAAAATCACACAATGCTGCCAAATAAATTTCCCAGTGTTAAAATTGATGTAAAATTTTATAGGACAGTTTTTTCTCTGGAAAATTAAAAAAACAAACAGTATATCAAACCAGCAGCCGGGGAAAAAACCGAAATTCAAAATGGTTAAAAATTTTTTTTATTTCGTTCTTTCTTATTTACCCGCATCAAAATATCAGATTTTATGCAGGCTAATATCAGGGGGCCCCTTCCTTTAGAGAATGTTTTTAATATTATTATAATCTGAAAAAATACATTGAAAATCAACCTCCCCCCCGCCCCGAATTCTGGGCTTAAACACGAAAATTTCAAAATTACAAACTACAGTCGGCAGAATTTACCACAATGGTCTTCAACAAAATTTTTAAGACTTTCCCAAAAATCTTCATGGTCATATAAAAGTATTTCAGTAAAAAAATACTACATGTGAATCCTATCAAAGGAGAAATAGAAATGGGGGGGACAGTAAAAAAGTGGAATGGACAAACACTGAAATTTTCTTGAATCAGTATGAACAATAGGACACTTTTCTTTTTTTCCAGTGGGATAGAATATGAAATTTAGTTTATCAAAAGTTTTTTGAGTTTAGCATTAATTCTTTAAGTATTTATTGTCCCCCCTTTTGGGAAAAATGGAATTACTTTCTTTGAAACTTGATGAAATTTTATTATATTAAGGGACAATAAAATTCAAAATAATAACTCGGTCATTTAAAATAAATCTGTTGGATGTAAATTTTTCTTTTTTTGGACCAAAAATATTTTCAAGGGCAGAAAAATAATTTTTATCTTAATGATTTTTGGATGATTATTTTGGGGTTTTTATGCTCAAATTGTGAGGATAGTTTAATACTTTTAAAAAAAATTGGGAAAATTTTCCCAATTATCTTAAAAAAAATTCAAAGACAGATCAGCATATTTTACACATGAGAATTAAAATATGAAAAAAAAGTTCTTGCCCCAACTTTTTTATAAAGTAACCAAATCTTAAAAAAAACAGTATATGTCCCAATTCTTTTAAAGGGATAGGGTAATATAAATCTGTTTTTAAGGAACATATTTAATATTCCTATAGGAACATGGCAAAATAAATACAACCCCTGGAAACTAATTCAACTCTTTATCTAATATTGTTGATATTTATGAAGGTGCGAATCATACAATATGTTTTTTTTTTTTGTTGTTTTCTAATCCAGGCGTTTAAATAAAAAACATTTGACCTCTTGCCTCCAAAATTTTCAAAGATATATTTTTTAAAAATATTGTTGAATAACTGAAGCACAGATTTTGGGGGTTCGAATCCATTTGTTGGGTTTTAGTTGCACAATGGGCAGTTAGGGGGCGTATATTCCCAAATTTTATGGATTTTTGGGCCCAAAAAATCATGGGCTGTTCCTTGGCCAAACAATCATGTCTGTCCCAATCTCAATGCAGCACAGATGATTTTCGTGTAAATCGGAATTAACTTTGGGTTTTGATGCAAGGTTCCCTTTTTCCCCTTGGGGTTGAGTTATCAAAATTTTTTTTTTTGAAATCTAAGTATGTAGATTTTAAAATATCTTTAAAGTAAAAACGTGATTTTGTAACAGGTCTGTAAATAGCAGTGCTTTTCTTTGCTAAAGCATCTGCATTCTCATTTTCCCCGGATTCCACAATGGGGTGGTATCCCTTGGAATACAAATTTTTTAATTATGATAATAATTGATAATTGGTATAAACATCAACAAAAAGTATAAATAGGACGAATATTAATAGATTAATTTCAAGTTTTGAGTATCAAAACTGAAAGCAGTAACTAGTCTTAACAATGTCTTAACAAGTATAAATAAAATGGACTCTTGCAATACACAAATTTGGGTTCAGTAATAACTAGGACTTCAAGGAATTTATGGTCAGGCAAAAATCTGAATAGTCACCATTTGTACTAAACGCAATTAAAAGTATTTTTTTAATTTCTTGATTCTTTTTTAAATCCCCGGGAATAACATTATTAAATTAATTATCCCACATATTTGGGGGGTCCTTTTTTTGTTTTTTACCCAAAATTTTGCGTTTTCTTTTACATTAATAGAAAACCTTTCAGTGGACAATGAATGTGTTACTCTAATGGGAAATCTAAGAACCCACATTAATTTTTCTTTTTTTTTTTCATGCCCTTTAGTGTTTTTGAATAACATCATGCTATTGAATAATTATACATGCACCTTTCTAATAAAATTATTTTTACTGGGCTCAAGTAAAATTAAATGTATTAGCTTCTCGGTTAAAATATTTACGAAAATTATTTGGATATAAATAAATCCCACATCTCAGGGAAAAGGTCATTCATGGATGACTGTATAATTTTAAAAAAAATTAGTGATAAATCCCCCATATCACTGCCTTCAAAAAAAAAAGCTTGACGTTCTTAAAAAGTTGTTGTTTTCTAATGCCGGTTTGACAATAAAGTCTTTTTGACCTTTTTGCACCCCAATTTTTTTCAAAGATATTATCATGACCAGCCACTGAAGCACAGTTTTTGGGTGTTCGAATCCTTTTCTTGGTTTGAGTTGCATAATGGGCAGTTGGGGACAGATATATTCCAATTCTATGCGGTTTTTTGAAACAATCATGGCCTGTTGCCAATCTAAATGCACCCTACAGACGTTTTCGTAGTAAATGGGGGAATTAACTGTGGTTTTTGATGTGAGATTTTCCTTTTTTTCCTTGGGATTTTTTTATCAAATTTTGTTTGTTAAGTCTAAATTATGTAAAATTTAATAAAATCTTTTCCAGATTCGGGGGGATTTATTAACAGGTCTGTTAATTAGCAGTGCTGCCCTTTTTTTTGCTGCTTTCTTTTCTTTTTCCCAAAGGATTCCCAATGGGATGGTACCAATGGAATACAATTCTTTTATTGAGTGATATTAATTGAGACAGCATTTAGTTTTTCTGCTGTTTGAGATGAAGGTTGTGTTTAAAACCCAATTGATAGAATAGCTGCTTTGGTCCAAATTTTTAACTGCATTTTTAAATTTATTGATGTGGCATAGAAGATTCCTGAGATTTTTCACTTATTGCAATGATTTCAACATCAAAACTTGTTGTTCCATATCCAAGAGATCTATAAAGTGAGAAGAGACAGCCACGTAACACCTGCACCGGCACCTTGTTCTCTGGAATCAAGGATCCGTCGGTGTATAAATGAAACCAAACTTTGTGGGGGGGTACCTAATATTAATTTCTCAAAAGGACAATTGTTTCAGTATTTCAGTGTTTACTTCCGATTTCAGTATTTCTTCTGTTAAATTTAGATTATATTGTATATTTTTAGATTTTAAAAGGGGTTTAGTTTAATTTGTAAGTTTTTTTTTAAAATTTCCCGGGATATTGATTTTCTGTTTTAATTCTTGGAACAATGGATAAAAATTTTTTTGATTTTTCCAATCTACAGAGGGATTAAAATAAATCCAAATTTTTCCCTGGTAATCTGATAAGTTTTCATTATTGAATCAGTGCGTTTTCTTCTATTTTCTTTTTGATACTGTTAATATTAGTGAGGAATCTCACAGAATCTATTGGAGTTTTTTGATTCCCCCAAAGTGAGCCTGAGAACTTGGTTTTGAACATATTCTATTTCGTTTAGGGAAAATGGGTAATTTTTCTCACAGTATGTCAGCACGGGCCCCTTAAAATAAAAATGTAGTTTCAAACTATTTCTAGAGCATCCCCATTTCTTTCCTGCTAGTTTTTTTAGAAGGGAGAATTTTTTGATTTTTTCAAAATTAAATTAAAGGGTTTTTCCCCATGTTAACTCACTATCAGAAATAACTCCTAGGAAGGTGTTGGCCATTCCCTTTGGATTTTTGGTTCTCTTTTTTTTTTACAGGTGAAAATTTTTTGGGGTAGTTATTTTTTGCTTAAATTGAGTGTCATCAAATTTGATGTATTCCATTCATGAAAAGTTGATTTAGAGCTTTAAGAGCAAAATTTTTTAATTTTTTGTCTCTATGTCTGTAAGATCCGGAAGTCCTGAAAAACTATATCATCTGCAAATAGTGCTTTTTCATGTTTGATTCCTATAATAGGGGGGGTAAGTCCCTTTATTAAATTTGAATAAATTGTGCATGAGGACAGGGGCCCCGGGGTGATCCCCGATATGTTTTCTATAACTAAAAAAGTGAGTTATTGAATTTATGGCAATGAAACTTTGACTAAAAATTCCAATATCCATCCGGAAAATATTGTGGGAAAACGTAATTTTTGGAGTTTTAATTTCATTTTTTCAAACAGAGTCATTCTAACTGAAAATCAATAAATATTCCAAAAAAATATTTCTTTCTTGTTAAAACCTTTTTTTTTCTTTTTGGGAGGGGGCGTTGCTTTTCTGGTAAAATTCTTAAGTTTGGCTTGGCTTGTCTTGGGGAAAAAAATTTTGGGGTTCTAAATACCCCGGTTTTAAACTGTTTTGAGATCATGGAAAACCATTTTTTGCTATCATGTTTAAAGTTTATTGGTCGATAACTATTAACATCCCGAGCAGTTTCCCCTTTTTGTGGTTACCCCTTTTGCTTTTTCAAGCTGCAGGAATTGAGGTGTTGGATTTGAAAATGGATAAAAGTACAGACTTTTTTCCCCCCCGATGTTTAAAAAAAATTTGGAATGAATGTTGTTGGGGGAGATTTCTTGGTTTTTAAAATTTTTTTATATTTGAGTTAATTCTTTGGAAGTAAAATTTTTATGAAATATTTCAGGTTTTTTGATATTGCTAGTAATATTGGTTTTATTATTTTTATGTAATTCTCTTTTTTATAAATTTGTCAGATTTTTTATATTGGAATGTAATCTGTGGGGAAATTTGAGTAGTGTTTATTAAATGCGTTTGCTTTTTATATCTACTATCGTTAGCGTTTTGTTATTATGAAAATAGGTTGGCTAGTATTTTCCTGCATATTGGGAAAAATTCTTCAGAAAAATTTTTATGTTTTGGGGCTATCGGTTTTTGTAATTAAAATTTTTTAATAAAATTTTTTGAAACTGTTCTTTTTGCTGTTATGATTGCTTTTTTAAAAATGGGGTCTTCTTCCTCCAATCTTAATTTTCTTTTTTGGGGTTTTGCTATTTCTGCTTTTTGGTTTTTCCCTTTTTCTCTATCTTGTTTCAATTTAAAATTTAGGTTTTTTGTCCAGAATGTGTATTTTTTTTGGGTTTTCCTCTGGAATGTGCTTTTTTGCAATTTTAAAAAGAGATTCACAGAAATATTTGTTTAATCTTTTAAATTTTTATTTTTTCCCTTGGGGGTTGCAAACTTTGGGGGTTTTTTGGGTTCTTTGTAAAAAAGTTTCCAAATTTTTCAAGTTCCATTTGTTTTTTTTGTAGGGTTCTTTTCTTCGGTTTTGGTGAAGATGGTTGGGAAAAATGACTCTATGGCCGAAACCAGGTTTTTCCCAAATTTTTTTTTTTGGGTTTAAAGGATTCGATGTTGTGTTAAAATCTGGATTTGTACCCAGAACCCGAATAATGAATGAAAGTGGGAAATCTTCTTTTTGAACAAGGTTCTGGGTTTTATTTTTTAGGAAGGGCCAGTCATTTTGGGGTTTGGTTTTTCATGATCATGCCCAAAGGGGTTGGGGGTGGGCGTTAAAGTCCCAATTATGATAGTTTGGGGTTTTTATCAAACAAAAAATTAGATCAAGGGGGTTATTAGGTGGGTTATAAGGGACTGTAGTTTTTTTGTTTTTGAATTTTTCCTGCTTCAATTTTATCAGTTCTAATTTGTCTTTATTATCCAATTTTTTATGATTTGAAAATTGGGTGAAAATGGGAAAAATTTGGTTTAAGTGAACACATTTTTAACGTTTTGGGGGCTTCTTATTCCCCAACCCCCGAATGTCTGGAGGACCCAAACCCGCTGTTGGCCTTTTTTGGTCGGCCCGGGTCCATTGGACCTAGCTGGGGGGTTCTTGTTACCATTTTTTTAAGCCACTGGGGGGACGATTTTAAATACCCTAGCAGGTCGGGACTGGGGAAAAGAAAAGAAAAAGGAGGAAGGAAAAGGGGAAAAGAACCCCAGGCCTCGGGGGCTCTAATGCCTTCCCGGGGGCAAAAAGTAAATAAAGAGTTCAGTCAGAGGACTGGATGGAAAGGGGGAAAAAGGGAATTAGGTATTTGGGTAGAAGGGGAAAAATTTTGCCCAAAAACAGTCATTAACTCATCAAAAAAGAAAAGTGTAATTGATGGTAACCCCCTTTAAACAGCTTGAAATTATGCTTACTAACAGCTGCCCCCGGGAAGGTAGGGATGGGTATTTGTCAGGTTGGTTCCTTTAAAACCTTCAATGGGAAGGTTAATGGCTCTCCCCCTTATCACAATACCCTTTTGCACCATTGAAAAGTGGACTATAACAAATAAAATTAAAATAATGTGAGAAAAGTAAATCAATTTTTGTTTTTTTCAATCCGGCGTTTGAAACAAAGTCAGACCCTTTTGCCTCAATATTTTCAAAGACATTATCATGGTCAACCACAGGCAAGATTTTGAGGTGTTGTTCATTTCTTGGTTTGAGTTGCACAATGGGCAGTTAGTAAATAAATTGTATCCTTCCGTAAACACAAAAATAAATTCTTACAAAATTAAAGGGATAAACGTGCCACAAAAAACATAGGTACTGTACGTTATATTTTAGTAACAAACTGGGATATAAGTCACCAATATTACAAGGAACCCGGAAAGCACCATTTCTTTATGCATATTCTTAAAAAAAGCAAACAAAAAGTCAAAAAATGCCAAACCCCATTTTTGGGTCCTGCTGTGGAGAAATGGAGGCATCTGACCGTGAAATGAGGGGGCCCGGGTTCAAACCCTGATTGGGGCAAGTTACCTGGTTGAGGTTTTTTCCGAGATTTTTCGAAAAGGAATGTCATGTAATCTATGGCGAACCCTCGCCTCATCTCCCCAAATATCTTTTTCCTTATCACCAACCCAATAAGGCTAAAAAACCCTGTAGTTGATACAACATCGTTAAAAAATAATTTAAAAAAAAGACGTCAGATAAGCAGAGGAAGTTACAAAACTTGTGGTGGCGGAATTTAAAGTTTCCGTGATGTTAAAGAAAAAGTACTCAAATGGCAGGAAAAGTGGATAGCCTATTTGGTGCATTCATCACATGACATTAAAAGGAGATATACCACATATGGTTTAAAAAACCGTGGATTTTTTAAATCTGAATTTTATTTTAGTGTAATCAAGTGTTGCTTTTATAATAAAACTATGGACATTATAAATCTCGATATGCATTTAAAAAAAATAGTAATCAACGACACAAATGTTGTTTTCAAAATTTAAATTCAAATTTTTATTTTTCTGATACTTTTTTTTTATTAAATATGTCAGCAGTTACTGTACACAAGAGTCTTAATTTTTTGGGAAAACAATAATGCATTTATGTCTTTTGGGCCCTAATATGAACTTTTTCCCTTTTTGGTAATAAATTAAGTGGCAAGAAAATGTTCATTGTCATATCATATAATATTTAATATTTTACATTTTTTATTCCTTTTCATTAAAATTTGTTTTTGTATGTTGGAATCTTGTTAAAAGATTTGGATCCCCTTTTTCATGAACTTGTATTTAATTAAAATCTAAAATATCATAGTTACTTCGAAAATTTTATGTTGTCACTTGGAATGACACATCAGTTTTTTTAAAATTAAAAAACTTGAAACTGTTAGAATGGGATCAGGAGTAGTGAAAAAAAATGTAATTGTTGTAGGCCTACTCGACTATTTTAACCCAGTTTCCAAGGGTTTTTTGGTTTGTAGACCTTTTAGGTAAACAGTATTGAAAATATGAATATCAGAAATAATCCCCAGGTGACAAAAAGTATTCTGAAAAACTTTACAAAATTTTAGTTGACTTATTTGAGAGTATCAAAACTTATAAGATGTTCATTTATGCTACTCAACAATACACCTATTTGCGACATCTGAAAAAATATCTCCTCAAAATGAATGTATTGTAGTTTTGATTTCTCTGATTATATGGTTCAGATACTATTGCTATTCATCTATTCCATTGCTTCGATTGACTTCTTAAAACAAACTACCTCGAAAACCTGAAAAGCTTTCACTTTTTTTTCCAGACAAGCAGCATCACAGTAAAAAAATAAGTCCAACCTAATCTGTCTTTGAAAAAATTTTCTTAAAGGTTAGGGGGTTTTTTTTTCCCACCCTTAAAAGGAAGAATGCATGGGGGTGTGGGGGGAACTAAAATGTTTAGCAGGGGAAAGATTCGGTAGGTTACAATAGCAAACACAAAAATGGGTACTCAAAAATTTTTAGTTATAGTCCTGAAAATAGCCCAGAGTTTTCTTAAAACCTACTAATTTTCAAAAAATTAAGTAAAAAATAAAGATAATAGTTTATGATGTGGATATCAACGACAATTATTTGTTCACTAATACTGGAATTGATGAATGGCAGGTTGTTTTTGGAGTAAAAGCAATGAAGAAAAAAGTTTTTTGGGAAACCCAAATGGATCTTCTCCCCCTTAAAATATCCCCAATTTTCTGATGTTTTTTGCAAAAAATTTGATTATTGCCCAAAGTGGATTCTACAACAAGAACAGGAAGACTTTTTGGCTAACAGAATCAAAAATCAAGAAAAACAAGAATTTTTTTAAAATCAACAGAGAAGGAATGAGAGGTTTGATAGTGAAGTGCACATAAAATTGAAGTTTGTGTATTCCAAAAGGGGGTTAAAAAACACCTATAGAGTTTAAAAGAATCAGAAATATTCGAAAAAGTTTACTGTAAACAAAAAAAGGTGTTTTGCAGATTAAAAAAATAATTCACATAAAAACCAAGAAAAAATTTTTTTCAAAAAAAATATATTTTAATTTAGATTGTTGTGAAAAATGTTTCCCTAAAAGTTTAATTAAAATTCCGGTGATCAGGTTAAATTTTTTTAATTTTTACTTTTTGGCATGGAATGATCCTTATAATTTTTTTAGTAGGTTATTTTACGATGCTTTATCCCCCTTAGGGTTTTTTCTGTGGAAAGAGATGAAGATGATAATGCCAGTGAAATGAGTCGGGGCCAAACCCCAAATTCACATTTATGCATATCGGGTTGAGGGGAAAACCCCAAAAAATCTCAACCCGGTAACCCCCACCAGGAATCAAACCCGGGCCACCTGGTTTCATGGCTAGGGCCACTAACCCTTTACAGGTATGATCCTTTTATGGTCTTATTTATAGTTCATCTTTATTTTGTCTCCCAGATTTTTGCATTAAGTAATTAATTTCATTCATTTTAATGCTGTAATTATTTAAAGTTATTGTACATTTATAGCACTGCCACCAGGAATATACCTAAGGTTGCCAGATGTTCGATATGGCAGACATTCTCGATTTTTAAAAATTTTCCCCTGTCCCCAAACATGCCTGCCCCACGGACCAGAATGTATAATTTTTTTAAAATTTCCCCTTCTTGGGAAAATAAATTATTACTGAAACAAATACACCATGTTTTCAGCAGGGATATGCAAATTTAAAAGGGGTTACTTTCCTCCCAATTTGTATTTAGTATTTTATATATAAATTTTCTTAAGAAAAATATTTTTTTATATTAAATTATCACATTAGATGAAAATATTTAAATTATAAAAAAATAAAAATCATTCAAAATGTTGAAAAAAAAATTGTTTAAATTTAAACCCATACATAAAGGCTACACTGTATTAATTATAATTAAAACTTTTCATAAAGTGCAGTAAGATGTCTCTGAAATTTTAAAATCTGGCAATTCATGCCCAATTAAAATCTAATATATAACTGCCGTGCACATGTAAAATTTTTTTTTATTTCCAAGAATTATCTTTATAACCTGTGGTCCCCGATGATCATCCTTGTGAGGGTTTCCCGGCCCCCTTCAATAAAATTTTGGGTCCCCCCCTAAACATAGTGTTTTCACATTTTGGGGGAAAACTGTATAACACAATCAATGTAATTTTATCGTCATAGTTCAAATTTAATGTTAATAAGTTCTGTCATTTTTGGGTGTCTTTCAGTCAGAAAAACTTTAAAAAAATGAGGCTAATAATTAAAAGACATAAAGCCCTTCCCAACGTTTTAATAACCAAACTATTTTAAAGTTTAAAATCATATTAAATGATGAATTACAGCATTTTGGTGTAACCTTTAAAAATTTAAAAATGGATATACCGGTAAAAGGAAGGGATATTTTTGGTAATGGTTAGTATATTTTATAATATTATTAACTATATATTGTTAAAGTACCTAAATAATTACCGTAATATGAAAAATTTATAATACTGTAAACGGACAATATAAGGGGGGCAAAATAGATTATTTTTTTTCTGTATAATTATACAACATTTAAGTATGAAATAAACAAGTCTACCATTGCGGGGTTTGGATAGGATTACTTATATATTGTAAACAGGCTATATCCAAATTTTCCAATATACTACTATCATAACTAAATAGGTAATTTAACATTAATTTTCATAATTTTTTTCAAGTATAACAAAATAACAACAAAAATTATGAACTCAAATTCTCTTTTTTTTTTTATTTTTCAGTGTTGTTGTTTTCTAATGCCAGGCTTTTGACAATAAATCATTTGATTTGCACTCCAATATTTTAAAAGATATTGTCTGGTTGCCCTGCACACAGATTTTAGATGTTCTGAATCCATTTCTTGATTTAGTTGCACAATGGACAGTTAGGGGATATTCCAATTTATGCAGATGTTTGGGCCCAAACAGTCATGGCCTGTTGAATTAAATGCAGCTGGGCATTTGCATGGTAAATCGGAATCAATTTGGGATTATGTCATGGTTTTTTTTTCCCCTTGAGATTGTGTTATAAAATTTTTTGTTTTTAAGTCTAATATGTAGTTTAATCAATTTTTTCACAGGGAATATGTAGATTTAAACGGGTCTGTAGGCATGCTGCCCTTCTTTGCTAAAGCATCCCATTCTTTTTTGGGATTCCACAATGGGATGGTACCCATTGGAATACAATTTTTTTATTGTGTTATTATTTGAGAGAGCATTTTATTTTTTTTTGCTATTTGAGATGGAGGTGTCCTAGAGACTATTGATAGAATAGCTGTTTTGGGGAGTCTGACAATAAAACTCTTTCCCTAAATTTATTGATGTGGCATAGAAGTTTCCCCTGAGACTTTCCACTTATTGCAGTGATTTCTCCATCAAAACTTGTTGTTCCATATCCAAGATCTATAAAGTGAAAGGCAGCTCCCCCCTGCATTTGTTCCTGGGGGTAAAGGGGATCCATGGTTAAAAATAAGCCAATTTTGTGGAGGTCCCTAATTTAAGTCTCTAAAGACAATTGTTTCATTATTTCAGTGTTTCTTTGTTTTGTTTTTCTTCTTTAAATTTAGTTATATCTATATTTTAGTGTTAAAGGGAATTTGATTTAATTTGTAAGTTTTCTTTTATTGGGATTTGATTTTCTGTTTTTTCTTGAACTATGGATATGAAACTTTTTTGAGTTTTTTAAACTGGGGAGGACTGTATAATCCAATTGTTTCCCGGTAATTGATAAGTTTTTATATTGAAACATGCTTTTTTTTCTATTATCATTTGATGCTGTTAATATTAGTAGGAATCTCACTTAGAATCTATTGGGGTTTTTTGATTCCCCCTTTTTCAGTGTTTAGTCCCTTATTTCCCATTGTTCAGATTTATCATCGGTAAAATATCAATTAACGGATAAATTATTTATACATAGTTGATAAGATAAATAATATTCCCGACAAATATATTAAAAACAGAAGAGATACAATCACAATATTCCCTGACCAATGCAATATGCAGCGGGGTCTCGTATTCTAGTTCATTGGCTTAGTCACTGGAAAAGACTGAATTCTATTCAATAAAAGGGTTTACTTTATCTTATCTCTTGGCCCCCACAAAACTATAATTAGCTCCCTCTTTCCCAAATTTTTCAAGGTCATATGGAATAATTTTCATCCTGGTCATCGTTTCGACAATACAAAAAGAAATAATCGATATAAAAGACCAATGGTTGGGGTTGTTATTTCGTGATGGTGTTGTCATTGTGTCATCTGTTGACTATTATTGAACTCATCAAGTCCCCTGAATTCCAAAATTCTAATCATAAACCTATAAAGGGCTTATCTTTTATATATATGACTGGGTATAAGCTGAAACAAATTAAATTAAATTAAATTATATGGCTTCATTTAACAGAGGAAAAAAAAAATTTTTTTTTCCTTCAATATTAATACTAAATTCGTTTTTTTAAAAATATGTTTACGTTTTATTATTGCTAGATTCGTAGGCTGTCTCTACAAACAAACTGTGAATCTTCTTTTTCTGGAGAAATAAACAATAAAAAATTCCTTTGCTGAACAAGGAAGTCTGAGGCAGAATTATTTAAATTCTTTCCCGACATTGCAAAGTAAATTTCTAAATCTGTCACTTTATTTCGCAATTAGGCTCCAAAATCTACTGATCTTGAAGTGAAGTAATAAAAAATTTGGGGTGAAAAATTTCTTCAGTAAGAATAATTATATTTAAAAAATTTCACAAAAAGGAAACATATTTGACCCCATATTTTCTGTCCTTTTCTATTGTCTCTGTCATCCCTGTCCTGCACCATGCACCGTGTGACAAGTTTCGGCCCCTAGCATTCAATTGTTGGGCCCCTTTCCTTCTTATTCTGAAACTCAGGTTGGTCTCGTGAATTTTAAACTGTTTTGTTAAACTGAATTTCCTGTTCCCAGACAAATAAATTTTAATATTGTCATACTAATCCTAATTACTAACATAATATTCGAAAGTCCCGGAGGAAAATATCTTTTTATAATTTACTGAATCATTTTGAAAACATCTCAAACATAAAGATGAGATGTGGTAAATATAAAACATTTTATTTTTTTTATTGTTGCTTTTTTTTTTTTTTTTTTTTTTTTTATTTCAGTACTGTGTTTTTTCCTTCTTTGGTGATAACTGATATTAGTTGGTAACACTGAAGAGATGGCGAAATTAGACTTTTAGGAACTACCTTACATGATCCTATTAGCATGGCTTTAGTTGTGCGCAATGCAACAATCAGGTTGGGAAACCTATATTTTAAACAGTAGTATTAATTTTATGAGAATGGTTTGTTGTTTCTGAATGTATAAAGAATCTCGTTTATTTTTTTAAATATGTACTTCTGTCTAAATTCCAGTAACAATCACATCTCTTATAAATTTGGGGAACTAATTTCTAAAAATCGTAATCATACCCAAACAGAAAATGCATAACTTGGTATATGATGGTGTGGAAGGTGATAAAAATCCCCCCTTTATTACAAGTTAGCGATTCGACAGTATGATGTTAAATTTTTCAGGTAAAAAAAATTTAAAAGCCCGATTATGTGGATATTTTCCAAATTTTGTAGGGGAAAAGTGGGGTGTGTTCTAATGCTGTTTATTACTGTACGTGTAAATATGGCAATTTCTGTTTCCCATTTATTATTTTGTTCTCCCTTACCCAAAAAAAACACTGGATTAGAGAAACTAGGGAAAATATTACAAACAACAATATTTAAAAACAACAAACTGCTATTAAATAAGAAATATTTATTCGGGGAAACCTTATGTTCAAAATTTGGAAAAAACAAAAGTAGCACTTTTTTGATGAGATTGTTTATAATTACGTTGAAGATCTTTCCCAAAATGGGGAAAGGTAGAAAATACTCGAGTCATTAAGCGTCATTTAAAACACTTGCTTTCGTGGACTAGGCCCATCAAAGAACAAAAAATTTGAGCAGATTATCTTGGCATTCAAGCAATTTGTAAATATTAACCCTTTTAAATGCATACCTACAATTTGCACATTATTATGTTGACAATATAATGTATCCATTTCCCAACACTTTTTTTTTATTTTGGAAATCTCTTTCATAAATTTCACAATTCTCCCAAATTGTATTCTTCCTTATAAGACAGACATAAAAAAAAAAAAAAAATAAATAATCACTTCACTTCATGGTATAAAAATTTTACCTCTATTTTTGTCTGAATCTTAAGGGCAGCTTCATTTTTTCTGCTCATTAACTGCATGGCTTTTCATTCATCTCAGCCAGACAACTTTTTGCTTTTAAAATCAGCTTGGGGAAAACATCGAAATTTCTGCATAACCTCCACTTGTTAAATCTTCACCTACATCAAACCTGCACTTCTGCAATTTTCCCCGAAAATAAATTTACGGGAAAGAATCAGTGAA